>JASDQU010819651.1:0-17956 GCA_032191745.1 Picea mariana | reverse complement strand
TTTATCCTCTTCTACTCACCCGTAGTGTTCCAATGACTGCTACCAGGCTCAAATCTGAGCTTTGGGTTGTAATTTATGGCTTCCCAAAGTTCTTCTGGCAATCATTGGTTGAGGGCCACGTGGCACCCACATGGATCCACCTCACACATGTTGTTTCTAAGTTCCTTCCTCCATGGTGGAATATCATCCACCGTCCGATCCCATGACTGGACTTAATCTCTTTCTCATATATCAGTTGTGGAGGAATTCGATGCTTCGACGCTTCACGCCTCTTTGTTATCTATGCACAAGTCCACCATAAGTTCCAAACTTCCAAAGTCCCATAAGCATGCCATGTGGCTCCAGCCTTCAGGCCTTTCGGTCTTTCTACCATACTACACCCCAAACCCTTCAAAGTCCTAAAGTCCCGGAGTCCTGGTCACTTCACCAACCCCTTTGGCCAGGGGTGACACGCACCCTCATTGGGGGTGATACATGTCATGTTCCAGTAGGTATATAGGATATGTGATATGTACAAATCTAGGTGACATGTGGCATGTCTATCGTGGGTCCACGTCACCCTGGGTGACATCACTACACCACGTCACTCCAGATTGACAACTTTCTAACAACCCTCAGATCTCACAGTCGAGATCCTAACACGTAGACCCATAGATCTACAACTCTTGTCGCTTCGGGGATTTGAAGTTTGGGAGTTTTGCGATGCAAACTCCTCCTTTCTCCCGAAGTTGGTCAGCGCCAAGCTGACCGCAACCTAGATTTGATGGTTAGGAAAAGTCCTGAAGCATCCTCAAATCGATGGATCTTGTCACTTCGGGATTCGACGTTCATGATTTTTTTGATGCAAACTCCTCCTTTCTCTCGAAGTTGGTCAGTGTCAGGCTGATCACAACCTAGATCTGATGGTTAGGAAGAGTCCCAAAGTTTCCTCAAATTGATGGCTCTTGTCACTTTGAGCTTCGACGTTTGAGAGTTTTGCGATGCAAACTCCTCCTTTCTTCCAAATTAGTCAACACCGAATTGACCATGGGGTAGATCCAACGATCAGGGAGGGATTCAACATGCCCTCAAATAAATGGTTCCCATCACTTTTTTGTTTCAGCCTTCAGGGATTTTGTCGTGTAATCTCTAGTTTGTTCTCGGAGTAGGTCAATGCTAGGCTGACCAAAACCTAGATATGACGGTGAGAAAAAGTCTCGAAGCATCCTCAAATCAAAGACTCCTATTACTCTGGGCTTCAAAGCTTATCGACACACCACACCTCAAATTCCCCAGAGTTCCAAGTCTCTGAACTAAAGGATCTAGCACCACACGTCTCTTGTATATCGACGGTTGAGAGGGATCTCAAAGGATCTGAGAACCGACAGTCCTCATTACTTCATAAAATTGGTCTTCAGGGTTTTTCGACATTACAACATCCTTATTCTCCCAAAGCGGTAAATGTCGGGTTTAATTCATTGTAGATACGACGACTAGGAGAGAAATCGAAGGATCCCTAGATCAACGGTTCTGTTCACTTCACGGCTTTGGCCTTCAGGGGTTTTGGCTTCACTGCCACTCCATTTTCCCAAAGCTAAACTTTGCCTAAGTACCATGTGTGTTGGCACAAGGGCAGATCCAGGGTTCAATGCTACAACAACGCACCAACAAAACCCTAACTACCGGCCCTTTCGACAACACTTGCAAAGTAGATGAAGTCTCACCCGAGGTAGAGGCACAGGTGGTTGCAAGACTCAGGTGTCTGCAACCTTAGCTTGGACACAAATCTGTGATTATAACACTTAATAGAGCACTTAGCACCGTCAATTCATTATTATTTAACCGATGTCTACTTCACAAGTAAAACAGAGCATCACAGCAGTCACCCTAATCTAATGTATTTAAGCACTTAGCATAAAGAAATGGATCAGATATGGCAGATTCAAGCACTAAGAACATTCACCTATATTAGATCTAACATCCATATTCATCATAAGAACAAAGCATAAATAGATCTATCTATCTATCTCTATCAAGCACTTAGCAAATAACACATAAATACATCAGAACATTGCACTGAGAAGAATAACATAGTATTTATGGGGTTCATCCCCACCCTGGGGATACGTCCACCAACTCTTCTTCTTTATTAACTTCAATCAATCATCTACATGAATAGAGCCACAAAAACCCTACTCCACATAGGAAAGGAGATCTGCGCAGCTCAATAGATCCTCCTTCCTTGTGTTACAACACAAAGCCCTTCACAGTCTCTTACAATGACTTGCACTTAGCTCTGCAAGTCTCACACAGTATGCATGAATCCTTACAATTCTTGATCACATAGATCCAACTTTTATCACTTAGCCAACTTTCACTCTCTCTCTCTCTCTCCTTCTTACATTGCCTAGCCTTCTATTTATACATACAAAATAGGCCTAATCATGGGTAAACCCATGGGCCGACATCCCATACCCATTACATATTCCCAAATCCCAAAAAGGAGCCAAAAAGGGGCTGAGATCCCGCGATGTCTGCTTCGTCTTGTGCTCCATCTTCGATAGGCTGTCAAAGTCCCAAAATAGGTCAACATGACCAAGAATCTCCCAAAACGTGGTCAAGGGCCAACATGCCCCCAACACTCACTTGTGACTCCTCCCGAGTCACTCTGGTATGAATAGCTCTACTTTGAATGCCTCAAGCTGCTTCGACCTGCTGTTGTGCTAGAACCTCCTATTCAATGAACTCTTGGATGACTGCATCATTGATAGGTCCCTCTAGACATTGTTTAGCTGTAGTGACAACCTGCTCTAGCTCTGCTCCTTGGCCTTCTACTTGTATAAAAAATTAATAGGCCTTGTCTTGTACAGGTTGGAGTTTCTTAGTTACCCTTATAATTCTTCTCTGGATAGTATGGATTTGTTTTTGTGCAGTGTGTTTCTCTTGGGAGCGCTTCATTCTTTCCATAGCTGACAGGGACTTCAACTGCGCCTGCATCTTTTTAGCTTGATACTTTGCCTCTTAGAGCTGCGACTCCAGTGCCTTCAATTCTGGGTTCTTCGTGAGTTGTTCATAGGTCTGGGCACTATGATCGGTAAGTTTCTTGCATTCTAGGGTAAGATCCTTTATCCTTTCAATTGCGCTCCGGGCGGTTGCTTCTCTTTGGTCTCTTACATCTTGTGGGGTCTCAGGTACAGTGTGTAGCTCCAGATCTGCTATGCATTGTTGTAGTTCCTGGATGGCTTCTGCGAGCTGGTTCACCTGCTGTGCAACTCAGTCTTCTGCCTTGATTTATAAGACTATCATAGAGCGAAGTGCTCTATTGACCGCTTCTTTTACCTCGAGTTTCTCCACGAGAAACTGTTCCTTTTCTTGTTGTAGATGTTCTTTTTCTTCATCAAACTTTACTTGGAGAGAAAGATTTTCCTGTTTTGTAGCACTGGGTTGTTCTACGAGTACTCCTTATACTTGTTTCAAAGCCTGGGTGGCTTGTTGTATTTCTTCCTCTGCTCGTCGAAGGTGGCTTTCGACTGTATCAACTAGGCGGTGGTGTTGAGCTGGCTCATCTCCCAATTCTGGTTCTCCAGGCACAGTGGAGACTACGCGGCTAGAGTGTAGGGCCTGTTGTACCCCTCGAAGTTCAGTCTCAATTCAGTTATACATCTCCTTTTGCTTTGCATCTTGTTTCTCTGCTATTTCCAGTGAAGCATCTTGCATGGATGCTATGAGGAAATCAAATTCATCGGAGGTGAGAACAGTCTGCATATTGGTCATGGTAGCCTTCGCTTTCTTCTGGGAGGAATGTTTCATAGGCGAACCTTTCCTCTTCTTTAGGGGATCAACCTCATCTCCCTGCTTCTGTTTGACTTATTTTTTATTCAACTCTTTTCCATCACTTCATCGCTCTGGTGATATGAAAGCAGTCTTCATGGATGCACTATCTATCTCTTGGAACTCTTCAATCTTCTTTGTTCTGCTTGGTTCAGGTGTATCCTGCACTTTTTCTGGGCTGTCGATGTCATATATCTCCGCAGGGTCTACTGGAGTAAGGAGGTCCACTGACCAGTCCTTTGTGATCTCCTCCAAGTCCTCCTCCGTCAGCTTATAGTAGGATTGAATTTGTTTCTTGTGTTCGTCAGAGCGCGTTGTGTTGTAAATAAAATGTTGATATGCGCTGAATTTCATCAAAGGTCTGAATCGGCATAGAGTGTTCAGAGTCATGTGAGGCTTAGACTGTATGGATATCTTCAATTGATTGTAGTAGGTATGAAAAACAACATTTGACTGCCACTGTTTATTCATGTCACTTGAATACCACAATGTACTAAACTTCGCAGCCAGTGGTTGAAAAGGCTCGATGTCCGGGAAGGTCGTACCTTCCGACATCTCCTAGGAAATAAAATCTATAAGGATCAAGAGCCAACTGAAATGAAATTCATATCCTTGATCCTATGCTTCTCTATAATCGAGTTCCAACTGGTTCACCAAGTACTTCGCCCAGTTCATCTGAAGGCCTTCCATGCACTTCCTTGTGAGGTCGACTACAAAACCGGTGAGTTGGGTGGGTCGGTTCTTTCGCACTAACTTCCCTCCAATGAACTAACAAGCAAGGTGCACTACGCCACTCTGGATAGAAGCTACCTTGTGGCCTCACATGCCCTTCTCGACATCGCCATAAGTGTCCTTGATATTTTGTGCTAGAGTGTGATGCATGGATTTTCCTGGGTAAAACTCCTGTGGGTCGGGTCCTTGCATACTTAAGCCCATGATACAATTGATCATTGTCGGATCAACTATTATACGTCGATTTAGACACAAATAACCTCCATGGTAACAAGACAACAACAACTTGACACATGCATTCACCTCCTGGTGTCGTCCAAAGAGAGATATCTTCATGACGTTCAACAGGGTGGACTGCGCAAGGTTCATAGTCCACGACTGGGGAATTATCTTCGAATTCTTCCCCTTAGTTTTGGTCAAGTACTTATGTGGGGTGAGCATGTTATAGACTTTGTGATCTCCAAGGTTGAAGTCGCTAAACTTCAATGCTGCAATCTTATCTTGGTCTGCTTGAATTGTGTGTATCCCCTTCTGGAGGTACGTCGTAACCAAGGTGTATTCGAAATCCCTGGGCACATTGTCTCGATTTAATGCACCTCTTAGAGGTGGAATATAGGTGGGTAATATACTCGGGATCAATTTGTCATTCGCTAGATCATCCCTATGCTTGGTTCACTTTTCATCAGATGGACGGGATGGTCCGGCTCTGCGAGCAGTGGACGGAGAGGCTGGAAGTCCTCTTGTCGATGATGCTTGTACACCTATAGACATTGACATGACTCTCTCAGTCATGAGGTCAATCAAAAATTCTTCAACAATTTTCTCGATAGCGCTCAACTCGTCCGACATACACACTCGAGGTTAACAATCTCGAGTTTGGAGGGTAAATTAGACACTGCAAGAGGATAGAGGGAAATAGCATAATGACCACTGTGTAAAATCAACAAGTCTGCGAGCTCAAATTCACGATTGGAAAAAGTGTTCTCGGTGCATGGTGTGATGGGATAAATAGGTAACTCGGCAATGGGTCGCTTGCAATGGGTATGAAGCCTTCATTAACTCTGTTCTGTCCATTATGGTGTTGTCCCAACGGTCGGATGGCGATCTATCTGTCCATAAATGTCTTTCTACCCATTCAGAGTGTTGGTTCAATGGTTATAATGTCCCCAATGACTATATTGCTTCGCCATGGCGAAGTGCCATGTGTTGTTGTTCTGATATCTCGATGAAGCTCCAATTTTTCAAATTTCTCTTCTGCGAAGTTTCCTCTAGAACCTTCTACAAATTGTCGATATTCGCTCTCTTATTACTTAGCTTTCTATCCTTTTTCCCAATGAGCTTCGTCTCGGTAGGCCTTTTTCCATTTTGATTCATATCTTCTTTTGGCATAGGTACTTCGCGCTGTTGAGATTCTTTCCCAAGATTCGAGGGTGATCCTTCTTCTTTATTTGGAATAGGTACTTCAATCTTCTGTGGGTCTTCCAGTGTTCTTGCAACTTTGACATCCTGTTGGCAGCCAATTAACTTTTTTCCATTATCTTATAAGCTGCCTACACCGATGTTTTACAAACATCAATTTTTCATCGCAATTTTTTAAATAAACGACACTTTTATTGTTGCGACGTTTACGCACTTATCTTCGTTTTGTTTTCATGACTGTAAGCGTGAAAACATTAGTCTTTCGAAGTCGCATCGAAATCACTATTCGAACTGTCGTTATCTTTTTTGTCAGTATGCCTATTTACACTTACATTTTGCTTATCGTTATGCAGCTGGCAACATCCTTTGATCGGTACTCATACTTTGATTTTTTGTGACTTGGTTTCATTGAGTTTGCAATGCATTGACATATGGATTTATATGTTGTTTGAACTATTTGACCTTTGGTTTCATAAGATACATGGGTGTTTTGGTTAAATCTCTCATAATATGTTTTAAATATCATGCTTATGACTATGTTTCCATAACTATTGGTTGGTTGATTATATGTATCCATTGGCACGTTGGCTAAATTATTGATTATATGAGCTGATGCATTGGCGTGTGTTTAAAACATTTGGTATTGGTTTTAATTTGAATATTAATTGTTAAAAACTTTGACATAACTTTGATTTTGCGCGTTGGTTTATACATTCACCATGTGTTTCATTGGTCGGCCATTTGATATGATCGTTGAACTACTATGATAGGATTGAACTACTATGTAAATCGGTGGTTGTACTATTGCAATAATTGTTATGCATGGCCAGTGAATAACTCCACCACCTTCGCATGCTGGCATTTATGCCTATCCCTTATTCATCATTCATTTCCGTGAGCTCGGTTAGCTCTGCTTCTGTGTGGTTGTGATCCAAACCCTCGGCTTACCATGTGCTCGGCTCCATGGCACCAGTCGTGCGAATTGAGCCAAACGGCAACCAGGCCCTGTTAATATTTGACAATGCCCGGAAGGACTTGGAAGAGAACTGTTGGCTCGCCTTTATACAACGATTTGAGGGTTTTAATCTCTGTGTAGCACGAAAGTTTTCCATGTCATTTGATGGCTGTAGAGCCAAGGTGGGCGATATACAGTTGGATATCGATGAGCAGTTTATCAGCTCCGCTACAGGGTTACCTGCCTCGGGACATCGTTGGTTTAAGAATTGTAAGGTTGAGGAAGTGCCATGGACATTGCTGTTTGTCTCGCACAAAGTCGTCTCTTGTGACAGAGGTATGCCCATCTCTGCACTTAAACCACGATGGCACGATACTTTGATGGTTGTCAAGCAGGTCGTGACCTGTGAAGGTCAATACGGTCTTGTGTTTCTCTACCACCTGCATTTGTTAATGATTTTTATGGGTTACTCGTTGAATATGCCCTTTTACTTTCATCGTAGCCTGTATAAAATGTCGAAAAAGTTTAAAAGGAAGAAGGCTGATAGCAGCCTGTTCCACCATGGACTCATTAAGCTTATCATTGATTATCATTTGAGTTTGCATGGTGATATCTGGAGGGCTTTCATCGCCCGTAATGGTTTCGAGGATATGAACCCTGTCCCGGTTGACAAGCCTGTGGTAATTGAAACCAAGGCCGAGCCGCCTGTACCCTTACATATCCTACTTCCTAAACCCTCGGCCGACCCTTCTACTGACTTACAAGACATTGGAAATGAGAAGTCTGAGGCTATTAAGAAGCCTACGAGAAAAAAGACCAAGGCAAACCCTACTGCTAATGCCAAAGGGAAGAGGAATGCCCATCTCATTTCGAGAATGGCAAGGAACAAGCCTAAACCCTCTGTTGAACGAAACCCTATCGTCCTAAGTGAAGATTCCGATTCTGATGTAGAGCGTTTTCTAGCCAGCGAGTATCTTTACTCGCAGGGTTTATGCCCCAAGCCACCTTACAATTTCGTGACAAATCTTCCTCCCTGCCTAAGAAACGATCCTAGCTACCCTGGTATTAAGTTACCTAACGAAACCCTCAGTCATGTGATCAAACCCCCGCCCGCTCTCTCAAACCCACATAGTCGCCCTGTGATCAATGCGATTTATGGTTGGAATGTTATTACATAGATGTTCCCATACTCCAATCAAAAATCCAGTTGCTAGAAATCCAACTTGCATTATTGACCAATCAAAAGGACCAACTCCAAGCAGCTGATAAGAAGCAGAAGACAACAGGATCGATCCTTTTCAAAAATGTTGAATCGTCTATGGCAGTTATCAACTCCAAATTGGCATAATCAAGCCGTCTCGTCGCTATCCAGGTATAAAATTTTGATATCGTTCTAGTTGTGTGAATAATCGAGGTTGATATAATGATTTGAATTCTGTTTTCAAATAGCTCTGTTTGCATTTTGAAATGGCTCTGTTATAATGTGTGCATCTTATATATAGTTTTGTTTTGATTAAAAAGAAATTTCGATTTGGTATATGATTTGATCATTCCCAGTTTAGCCTTCGATAGATTTTGATTGGATTTGAATAGTTTTCGTTTGGATTTGATTTGGTTATCTGCCTGATGGTGTTAACAAAATTGTTGGATCATTTTCAATTCAATTCGTTTCGTGTCCACTCCCAACAGGAAGTTTTTCACGATCAATTTAGAATGTGATTCGTTTGGATTTGATTTCGTTACATATGCTGTGGTTGGTAAACGATTTTATTGAGTTTGTTGGTTACGATATGCTCTGTCATATAATTTTCAACGACTCTGTTTTATAAAAACAATATGCTCATTTCAGCCTGTGCATGCACGCTCAAATCATGGAACGATTTTGACTCGTAATGACTGTGTTAAAACCTTTTTTGTTCGAATCCCTCTTATTCTTGAGTTGGCAAAGATTATTTGATGAGTTGGATTCCAATTGTAATTGCTGCTCTGTTTGATTTTAAATTTGTAAAACGAATTGGTCAAACCCGATTATGATTCGTTTTAATGGAACGATTTTGGTCAAGGAAAATCGATCTTGTTTGCTCAATGTGCAATGACAAATGATCGATATCTATTACGAACTCTGTTTGATTGATCCTGTTAACGATTTTTTTTGTGGACAATTACGAGTCAGTTATGGTTTGAATTCGCTCACAGCCTAAAACGTTTGCTATACAGTTATCATGATTTGAAAATGATCCTGTTCGATTCGATTATTTCTCCTATTGACAAGACAAGTATAACGAATTGCTTATGATTTGTTTGATTATAATTGTTTCAATTGATATCAAAATGATTTTACAACTATTGAATTCGATTCGTTGTGAAACGATTGCATTGCTGTTCGATTATGGTTCTGTTGACCCGATTTTGTGGTAACAAAAACAAAACAGAGTATGCTTGTCTCTGTAGTCATTTAATTGATTTGGATCCTGTTTGATTTCATAATGGAATAACGATTTCAATTTATGATTTGTTTTTAAATAATTATTGGATGTCAATTAAATGGAATTCTTTAAAAGATTTTCGATTAATTTTAGTGCTGATTCTGTATCTTATTTAGACTAGCTACAGAATCGCATGATTCTGTAGCTAGTCTATAAAATTAGATTTTTATCATTTTGTTAATAAAAGATCCTTCTAACTTGTTTATTTTTGACCCTTTTCAAGTGAATTCGAATTGCTTGGGATTTGATGGACAATTTAAAGGATATTTGGATGTTTTACTTTTATTTTAGTTCATAGTTTAGTTAAAATTGGGAATATCTTCCTAGATTTATGTAAATAGTTTTATAACTTCCACAGGGAGGTTTTACCCTGTGGAAAAAATTATAAATACTTATTATTTTTGTAATAAGGATCATCGTCACTTGTGGGAGAACCAGGCTATGGATTTTTAATACAAACTAAGACAGAAGTTGATGTTCTGCTACAACTTTTGCTTTTCATAATATCAATCTTTTGTTTCATGTTTATGCTTATCAATTTACATTTGATTAGTGACTACTTTAGCTATCATAGTCTTTTGCAAAATGATATGATTGAATTAATGTGATACATGTCTGATTTCTTTCACTAATTTAAAAAACATAGCAATTACTTTGATTCAGTTTATGAATGACAGATTTCTCTTCTTCATCAATTGAATTATTTTGTATAAATCTTTGCATACAGGTTTATCTAATTGTAGAGATTTATAAATTATATGATTGTTGTGATTTTTATGTCTTGTTTGTCCTGCAAACACACTTGAAGAGCATTGCAGCTATCGTTTACGAGAAGCTTCTAGATTATTCGGAGCGAGTTTCCTCCCTCCGATCTGCTAAAAAGTCATTATACACAGGACAAACCTGGAGCGTTTCTAGGTCAGCTTGTCATTTATTTGTTTAGTATATTTATTAGTAGCTTAGTTAGATATATGTTTTAGTTTAGATTAGTAATTAGAATTAGTGTATTAGTAGTTTAGTTTAGTTAGTTTTCTGTCTTATTTCTTGTTCATAAAATTATAAAATCATCAAAAAATATCTCTTGATGTCTTAGGACAGAATATCAATGAGTTTTTCAGGTTTTATTTAAATCTGTAAATTGTAGATTATTGTACATTTTGTGAATAAGTTATATTTCAATTAGTAGTTAGTTAGTTAATTAGTTAGAATTAGTATAGTAGTAGTTAGTAGATTGTATATATAGATTAGTTAGATTAGTTTAGTTTGTTTTATTTAGTTTTAGTTAGATTAGTTAGTTAGTTTGTTTTGTTTATATTAGTTTGTTTAGATTAGTTTTCTTTTTGTTTTCTTAGGACCTTAGATCGGCTAATGGAGCCGCTAAACCCATCAGGGTGGTTCATCCCAAACGGCTTGGGTTATTAGACAACCCCGGACCGGTTCCACTCTCTCAGTTGACGGACGATCGATTTCGCCCGTCAACAAATGGTGCTAGAAGGAGGGCCTGAACTTAATTAATGGCACGAGGTGGTCGCAAGACTCCTCCACCCCCTAATCGCTCACCTATACTGACTAGAAGCCATTCACACGATAACATTCCCCTTCAAACAACAACTACTTCAACCGAAGATCCACAGATCACAGTTGAGCCAACAACCCCTAATCCTACAGGTGGTGACATACAAGAGATTGTCCGCCAATCTCTTATTAAAAAAACATAGTGCCTTAAACCATTTGAGGCAACCAAACCGTCCATGGGATCAACCTTTGGACTTCTCTGATATTAGAGAACAATTAGGTGACACTAACCTCACTGTGAATCCTACAGATCCAAACTTAAATGCTGCTGCAGGAGGATCTGGGATACCTCCTTCACCACCTCCATCATCTCCTTCCTCTTCTGGAGGAGATTCCTTTGACGAAGGTGATTCACCTTCTCAACCTTCCACACCCACTACCCCAATGGAAAATCAGAACAACCCTGCTAGACCCTGGTTGGACCAGGATGCCATAGCCGTACCTGGAGCTCAGCATCCTTTACCTAAGCACCCGGAGAAATGGCTTCCCAAGTTTGACCCTGACTCAAAACAGATAGCTGAAGATCATATCAAAAAATTTATGTTAGCCATAAGACTCTACAATGTTGAACATGAAGACGTTGTCTGTAGGTTGTTCCTGTATACTTTCGAGAGTAATGCATCCACTTGGTACTTTTCCCAACAACCCCATACCATCGTGTCTTGGGAGAAATTTGAGTCATGCTTTTTGGAAAAGTTCGGAGACGGCAAGCCTCCGAAAGTCCTAGTCATGGATCTTTCAAGCTTAAAAATGAACCCAAAAGAAAAAGTTAAAGACTTTAATCAGAGATTCCTAACACTCAAAAACCGAATCTCTGCAGATTCTATGCCTTCTGAGAGTCTTATAATAGCATACTACACTAAATATTTGCATCAAAGCATATCTATTTGGGTTAAACGATCTAAGAAAGCAACGTTGTTAGAAGCCTTCGAGGAGGCCAGCCAGATAGAAAAAGACATACTTAGTCTTAAAGACTCTACTAGCAACGAAACTGAGACTAGTTCTTCTTCCAAAAAGAAGATTGAAATCCTCCCCAGACCCACTCAAAGTAAGACACAACCTGAAAACTCTGATTTGGAAAACTTAACTAAAGTTGTTCAAAAATAGTTGAATCAAGTTATAGACTTAAAAAATTCAACCGAAGAAGATTCCTCAAGTAAAGGTCCTTACAAACCTCCTTTCCAAAATCCTTTTCCTACCAACCAACCTAACCCAACCACTGAAGGCCTTAATCTAGAAAGTTTGCAATGTGCCCTTCAAACAATTCTAGAAGCCCAAGATAACTTGATACCTCCTGATATTCCTGAGGAGGTAGTTGAACCAGAGACAGTTCAAGAAGAAGAGTCTTCTCCAAACATTTTTGGACACTTCTCGGATAGCATCTTCCAAGCCAACTTCGAGACAATTCACCCTTATAACACTAGGAGTAAGACTACAAATAAACCTTCTTCCGAAAACACTACAACTTCGCCTCCGAAACAATCTAAATCAGCTGAGCCTAAACAGAGTGATGTGAACCCTAAATTATATTATGATGTTGTTGAAGATCTTAAAAAGTTAAGGGCTAACATTTCTATTTACGAGTTATTGAAGTTCTCGTTTTTGTTACAAAAAATGTTGCAAAATATTTCAGAAAATGACAAGAATGGTAATTCTAATGGTAATAAGGTTGTGCAAAGAAAAGTTCCCCAGAAGACTTCCACTAAAAACAATCCTGATTCTCAAGATAAAGGAAGCCTTCCTGTAAGTAATGTAAAAAATGTAAATAATGTAGATAAAGTAGCCTTAGAAACTGCGAGTAAAAATCCACAAGCTACTACTCTTAGTACTCGCAAAAATGTACCTCCTTTCCTATTAACTTTCAAGATTTTTAACAGAAATGTGCATAATTGTATGATAGACTTAGGGGCGTCATCCAATGTGATGCCTTGGTCTGTATGCCAGAAAATTAACGCTGAAGTTGAACCATTGACTTTAAAAATCATACAACTTGATCGGACAAATGTCAATGTTATAGGCGAACTAAAGAATGTGCTTATTAGATTATCATTTAACCCCAAGGTTCATCAAGTTATTGATATAATTGTTGTGGATATTCCGGAAGTGTATGGTATGTTTTTGAGCAGGGACTGGTTGGAGCAGCTACATGGTTATTTTTCAACAGATTGGTCCCATCTATGGCTTCCAGAGAACGGAAAGCCTAATAAAATCAGAGTAAATCGTGAGCACTAACTTAAGTTCACGGTCACAGATTTGAACGATCCCAATGAACCATATACACCTCCTGCTGATTCACCTAAAGTACAAGGGATGGACACCTTCTTCGACAACTTCATGGCTGAGGTTTCACTGATCACCAATCCAGAACAACAATCCGAAATCGTAGAATATATGCAGCCAGCACCTTCCACACAACAATCCTATGTACCCGAAAATTTTAGAAATTGGAGCTACGATAGGGTTTAGAAGCGATAGGGTTCTGCATAGCTCGAGTTCGCCCCTAGGCAGCCATGGCCACCCCTGGGGGTGGGGATTCGGCCTCTTCCCCCCCCTCTCTGACGCAAATGCCTTCAGAAAACTCGTGGGAAGCAGTCGTAAGTGTCCTGGCCCCCCTCAAGTCCCGAAATTCATTAAGAAACTCAAAGAGATCCCTGAAATCGCCCTTCCAGAGACCCAACCAGTCAAAATAGCGTTGGCTTTGGCTGATAGAGGATTAGTTGTCCAGTTTATGGGGCTTTGGCCTTCCCCAAAGACAACGGATGATTGGATACAGAGGAACTGGAAACCTCACCTACAGCATGGGGTCACCTGCTACTCGGTGGGAAGAGGATACTTCATTTTCGAGTTCATAGACAAAACTGACAGAGACTTGATCTTCAGAAGTGGCCCTTATTTCATGGGCACTCAAGGGCTCTACCTTAATCAGTGGACTCCATATTTCGACCCAAATGTGGATTCCCCCAAGGAAGTTCCGGTATGGGTGAGGTTGCCCAATCTCCCAGTGCATTGTTGGAGTTATGAGTCTCTTCAGCAGATCGACAACGGAATAGGAAGATTCATAGACAAAGCTGCAACCAAGGAAAACTATACCTGTGCCTGAATCTGTGTTGAATTCAACCTGGAAGCCGGCCTCCCTGAAAAAGTGAAACTCACGGTAGGAGACTGGGCTCACTATCAAAAAGTGGACTATGAACATCTACCCTTCAAGTGCAGAAATTTCCAAGAGCATGGGCATTTCCAGAAGAACTGTCCAAAACTTCAATCAATAGAGAAAGAAACCATAGATGGGTGGCAGCAAGTAAAGCGGAACAAAAACTCGCAGAAAGCAAGAGATAGTCGATCCCCTGAGGGTGGTGGACAGCCCTCCTCCTCAAACACTCCTGCAGATCCCCCTCCTAGACCCCAGTCCGCTACCCCTCTCCCTTCCCCTCCATCCCAGCCAACGAAAACTCCCCCGGATCCTCCTGAAAATACCAGTGATATTGCAGAGGACCAGCAGAAATCAGACAAAGAACACATCTCCCTGGGCACCGAGTCAGGATCTGACTCAGATGAAGAAGCCATTGAAACTAGGAGCTCAGTGGGAACCCCAAAAAGAGCAGGAAGAGGTAGAAAAACTAACAGGAAAAAGAGGGAAGAAAGATCATACCGGGATGTAATGGTTGGATCCCAGAAAACTATCCCGGATATGATAGTAACCAGATCATCTGTAAAGGAAAGAAAGGCTCCTAAGGGAGCCCCCATCTCCCCCTCTGGTTCTTAATGCAATTGGTCTTCTGGAATTGCAGAGGACTTGGCAGTAAAGTAAAAACAAAAGTAGTTAAATACCTTGTGAGAATGTCAAATCCTGAAGTCTTGCTAATCCAGGAGACGAAGATGGAGGACTCTGAAGCTCTCCAAGCAAGCAATCTGTTCTGGAAGAGAGGTAACGGAAGAGCAGTCAGTGCCAGAGGTGCCTCAGGGGGCCTGGGCACATTTTGGAACTCCTCTGTTCTAGAGCTTGTAGAAGAAGAAAGAAATATCCACTGGCTATTCACAAAATTTCTTCATAAAAAATCAGGAAACCTGGTAAGTAATTTTAATGTTTATGCTCCAGTCTTGTTATCTGAAAAGAAAGAATGTTGGGATTCGATTCACAATTTCCTTTGTCATACCCTCCATGAAAACTTAGTCTTAGCAGGCGACCTAAATGTCACCTTAGCCACCTCTGAGAAAAAAGGAGGATCTCCTGTAAGAGACCCGGCCAGAGAATGGGTGGAGGATCTCAAGCTAGATTGGGACCTCGAAGATATAAAGCCTACCAAAGGCAAGTTCACTTGGACCAATAGAAGATCAGGTCCTGGCCATATAGCTGCAAGACTGGATAGATTTCTCTTGCATTCCTCCTTCCTAACCCTTGGCCTCTATGCTTCCTCTGATATTCTTCCCTCCTACACCTCTGATCATAAACCGATCTCCCTTACCCTCTCCTCTGGGGAAAACCTGGGTCCCATCCCCTTCCACTTCATCCCCCTTTGGGTCAGCTCTGAGGGGTTTTTGGAGACTGTTTCGGAATCTTGGAGTCTTCCTGTCATCGGATCTCCCTTCTTCATATGGGAAGAGAAATTAAGAAGATTAAAAGGAGACCTAAAGGCTTGGGCCAAAAAGCAAAACTCTCCTATTCAGGAAAGGATCAAGGCTCAAAGAGATCTTTCAAACCATCAGTTAGGAATGGAAAGTGGCCCAATTTTTGACAGCAATCTAGATAGAGAAACTGAGCTGCAAAAAAAGTTACACAGAGCTTTGAGAAGAGAAGAAGAATATTGGAGAGTTAAATCAAGGAGCCTCTGGCTCCAAGAAAGGGATAAGAATACTTCTTTCTTTCATAAACAAGCTAAAGCCTGACAAAGTCATAACACCATCAAAGAAATTCAATTTCAGGGACAGATTTTAACAAATTTTGATGACATCAAGCAAGCTGCCCATGACTTCTTCCAAGACCTTTTCACGGAAGAGAATAGGGAGGCTCCTAACCCTGAAAACTACCCTCTTAATCTGATACCGTTGCTGGTTGATGAAGGAAGCAATCGAAATCTAGTAGCTCCGGTCACCGTTGAAGAAATAAAATCTGCTCTGGAGGGGATGGATCCGGACAAAGCCCCTGGTCCTGACAGCTTTTCAGCCAGATTCTTCATCTCCTGTTGGGATATTATTCAGAAAGACTTGATCAGAATGGTAAAAAAGTCCCATACCTGTGAAAAGTTAGGGGGGAGTACAAAGTCGTCCTTCCTTGCCCTCATTCCGAAAGAGAAGGGAGCCCGATGCTTCTCAAGATTCAGGCCTATCTCCTTGTGCAACATAGGCTACAAGCTAATAACCAAAATCATCGCAAATAGGCTCAAATCCATCCTCCCTAAGATCATTCCTAAAAATCAAGGAGGGTTCGTGAAAGGCCGTCATATTCAGTACAACATTATTCTGGTCCAGGAAGCGATTCACTCCAGCTGCCAAAGAAAAGAGAAAGGTATGATTATCAAGCTAGACCTTGCAAATGCATTTGATAGAGTCCGCCATAGTTTTCTGTTTTCTGTTATGTCTAAGTTAGGATTCCATTTCCAAATTATAAATTGGATTAAGGCTTGTATCTCCAGTCCCTGAATAGCTCCACTTGTTAATGGAAGATCTGCCCCTTTTTTTCAAGCCTCCCGGGGCCTCAGACAAGGCTTCCCCCTGTCCCCCCTGCTGTATGCTATCCAAGCCTCTGTTTTAAGCTTCCAATTAGATAATTGCCTCCAACAGAAATCCCTAGCTGGCATCAAGATAGCACCCCGGGTTAGAAATCTAAATCATGCCCAATTTGCTGACGATACCCTCCTCTTGAGCCCTGCAACCCTCAGGTCTGCCTCTAATTTCAAAAGAGAGTTAGTTGAGTATAAAACGGCCTCAGGAAGTGAGATCAGTCACAGAAAGAGCAAAATTTATGGGTGGAACTGCACCTCAAGGGAAATGCTGGATATCTCTAGAATCCTAGAAATGGAAGGCACTACAGCCTGGGACTCGATTAATTATCTTGGAATCCCTTTGGTCAAAGCTCCTCCTCGAAATAGCCTTTGGCTCCCTATGATAGACAAACTCAAAAGAAAAATCTAGTCCTGGGGTGCCTCGTGGCTGAACAAAGCGGGCAAGCTGGTGCTAATAAATTCAGTCCTGACTGCTATGTCGATTTACCAAGCCTCCTCGCTACTGGCCCCAAAAGGCATTCTCTCCCAAATTGACAAACTGCTTAGAAGATTTCTCTGGGAAGGAGGGAAGAAAGGAGAAGGAAAAATCCACTTAGTAAATTGGAATAAAGTCAAAACTCCCAAAGCTGAGGGAGGGCTGCAGATCTGAGATGTAGCCACCCATAATGTTGCCTTGGGAGGGAAAATCCTCTGGAGAATGGCCTACGAGAAAAGCTCCTGGAGCACCAAGGCTATTCGGATAAAATACTTCCAGGGCCACAAAGAAAGATGCTTGGACAGACCTCAGGGTACAGTGAAAGGATCTACAGTGTTTTCTCTCTGTCAAAGGGCGAAGGAGCTGATCAACAACAATCTGTATTGGATCCCTAGAAATGGGGAAAAAATTAACCTCTGGGAGGATTCAATTCTAGGAAACTCTCCCTTAGGCCAAAATCCCGAGCTGGACAACATAAAGCAGTGGATAATCTCCAAAAATCAGAAAACCCTGTGGGACATATCGGTGTGGAACCAGAATGAGAAAAGATCTTGGAGCTCTTGGGATTTGGGAGAGGTCCCTCATTTCCTGAACAGAGAAGCAAAAAGTCTCCTTAGAGCGCTGCAAGGATTGTCCCCCATCTCAGCTAGATCGAAGGACAAGAGAGGATGGGGCTGCACTACAGGAAAGCACTCCATTGCTGATGGTTACACTGCTTTAATGGACATTCCTTGGGTCCACTCGGATCCCACTCTTTGGAATACTCTCTAGAATTTTCCTTCAC
>JASDQU010819650.1:11639-26984 GCA_032191745.1 Picea mariana | reverse complement strand
ATTTTATTTCTCTGCGATCTTGTTTTTCTAACAACTGGTTTCAGAGAGAAAGGTAACTCACAAGAAAAGAGGTTTCCTGGTTCAAGTTGGAGCAATGGTGGAAGATGGAAAGTTTAGGGTTGACAAATTTGATGGCCAAAACTATGAGTTATGGAAGATGCAGATGGAATATTATTTATATCAGAAGGATCTATTCCTACCATTGGGTGGAATAGAAAATAATTTGACGTCCATGAAGGACGATGAATGGGAGGTTCTTGACAAAAATACACTAGGAATGATACAGTTGAACCTGACAGAGTCAATGGATTTCAATATTTCAAAAGAAAATACAACAAAGGATATGATGGACAAATTAGATAAATTGTATGAAAAACCCTTTCCACCCAATAAGGTATTTCTAATGAAGAGATTATTTGATATGAAGATGTCATAAGGTGGGTCTGTTGTGGATAATTTAAATGAATTTAATACTGTTACTAATCAAGTCAATTCTATAAAACTGGACTTTGATGATGAGACCAAGGATCTTCTAATATTGTGTTGATTGCAAGAAAGTTGGAACAGCTTGGTCATGGTTGTAAGTAACTTTGTCTATGGTTCAAACACTTTAAAATTTGATGATGTTGTTGGTGTTATCCTTAGCGAGGAAATGCGATGGAAAATCACAGGTTAGACATCAGGTAATGCGTTAAACATGGAGAATACGGGAAGACAAAAGGATATAGGAAAGGGGTCAGGGAACCATGGGAATTCTAGGAAGGACAGATCCAAATCTAGACTGGGAAATATAGAGTGCTAGAATTGTGAGAAGAAAGGACATCTGAAGAAAGACTTTAGAGATTCAAAGAAACAAAGAGAGAGACAACAGTAGAAAAATCAGAAAGCAAATGTAACAGGTGATGTGTTACAATATGCTTTGATTCTTTCTATAGATAGTATTTCTGAGTCTTAGGAAGCAGATTCAGGGGATTCATTTCATGCAACATCCCATAGGAAACATTTTCTAGATTATTTTCAAGGTGATTTTGGACAGGTTCATTTGGGTGTTGATGCACCGTGCAAAATTCTTGTAATGGGAAAAGTAAAAATAAAGCAAAGGAATGGAAACCAGTGGTTGTTGAAAGAGGTAAGACAGGTTCCAGATCTAAGGAAAAATGTAATTTCAGCAAGACAGTTGGCAAGTGAAGGTTTTATATCCATATTTACAGATAAGGTGTGGAATGTCACCAAAGGATCATTGGTGATAGAAAAAGGAGAGAAGGTAGGTACATTATATTTATGTACTGGTAATAGAATCTTCTATGTATTTAGTTTCTATAGAAGTCTATACAACACTGTGGAATCATAGGGCTAGACACATGAGTGAGAAGCGGATGCAAATACTTCACAAAATAAAAAAAATTCCAGATCTTAAACAAATTGATTTGGATTTCTGTGAGCATTGGGTTTATGAAAAATAGAAGAGATTAAGATTTCTAAGACTTTGAAAAGAAAATAATAGTGAAAGGTTAGGTCTTGTGCATATATATGTATGGGGAAAAACTCAGGTATCATCTCTTGGTGGCTTTCGTTATTTTGTTACTTTTAGTGATGATGCAACTAGAAAAACTAAGGTTTATTGCATTCGACAAAAAACTGATGTTTTTTTATACTTTTAAGAAATGGAAATCTCTGGTTGAGAATGAGTCAGGAAAAATTTTGAAGTGTCTTAGATAATACAATGGAGGTGAATATTGAAGAAAGGAGTTTGATGATTATTGTTCATACCATGGGATTCGTAGAGAGAAGACATTTCCAGGAACACCACAAGAAAATGGTGTGTTAGAAAGTATGAACAGGACAATCATGGAGCGCGCAAGGAGTATGAGATTGCATGTAGATACTTCTATTTACTTATTAAACAAAAGAACTTCAAGCTATTTGGATGGTGGAATTCTAGAGGAGGCATGGACAAGTAAAAAGGTAAACTATTCTTTTTTGAAGACTTTCGGTTGTGAAGCATTTGTCAATATTGATAAAGAAAATAGAACAAATCTTGAAGAAAAATCCAAGAACTGTACCTTTATTGAATACAATGTTAATGATTTTGGTTATCACTTATGGGATTATGAAAATAACAAAATCATTAGGAGTATAAATGTCATATTTACTTTGAACATCATGTACAAATATCAGTTGTAGGGAAAGAAACAAGAAAAATAAAAACCAAAACATAAAGTGCTTGATGAGATCACTAAAAAAGAAATTCCAAAGGTACCAGAAAATCAAATTGTACAACAACAGGAACGAAAGGTACCGCAAACTCCTGCAAGTGTTGTTATAATATTTAATAGGTTAAGTAGACCCCCTGAATGATACTCTCCTTCATTGTATTATTTATTGTTGACTAATTCTGGTGAACTAGAATGTTATGAAGAGGCAATGCAGGTAGACACTAAAAAAAAGTTGGAGTAAGGAATGAAAGAGGAAATGGATTCCCTGGTAAAATGAGGTACAAGGCTAGACATGTTATAGATGTGTTTGCACAAAATAAAGGTATATATTTTGATGAAACATTTTCTCTTGTTTTTAAAATGATTTCAATCAGGACTATTTTAAGTCTGTGACAATAGAATATTTCCAACTTGAATAGTTAGATGTAAAAATAACTTTTCTCCATGGGGATTTGGAGGAAGAGATTTATATGAAACATACACAAGGGACTAAGGTCAAAGGGAAGGAAAATTTGCTATGCATGTTGAAGAAGAGCTTGTATGGCCTAAAGCAAACTCCAAGGAAGTGGTATTTGAATTTTGACAAGTTTATGACAGGCCAAGGTTATAGTAGATGTCATTCTGATCACTGTGTTTATTTTAAAAAGATAGAAAATGGAACCTATTTTATCTTTCTATTGTATGTAGATGGAATGATTATTGTAGGGTCTAATACACAGAATATAAATGTGCTCAAGAAGAAATTAGCTAATTCATTTGCGATAAAGGATTTGGGTGCTACAAAGAAAATCCTTGCTATGAGAATAACAAGAGATAGAAAAAATCACAATTTGACGTTGTCTCAGGGTGAGTACATAGAGAAGGTGTTGGAGAGGTTTAGAATGCAGAATGAAAAACTAGTTAGTACACCTTTGGCCAACCATTTCAATTTAATCAAAGAAATGTGTCCCAAGACATATTAGGAGATAGAATACATGTCCGGGGTCCCTTATTCATCAGTAGTTGGCATCTTGATGTATGTGATTGTTTATAGAAGAACAAATATTGCACATGCAGTGGGAATTATGAGTAGGTATATGAAAAATCCATGTAAAGAACATTAGGAGGCAATAAAGTGGATTCTCAAGTATTTGAAAGGTATTTCTACTCATGCATTATGTTTTTGAGGTTCAGACATTATTCTACATGGATATGTTGATTCATATATGGAAGGTGATAACAATAGCAAGAGGAGCACCACATGGTACGTTTTTACTATAGGTGGAACAAAAATAAGTTGGATTTCGAATCTGTGAAAGGTTGTTGCACTTTCAACAACATAGCCATATATGTTGTTGCTACATAGGTTAGTAAAGAGATGATTTGGTTACAGAGGTTTATGTAGGAATTGGGAAAGAAGTAAGAGAATAGAAGGTTGTATTGTAACAATGAGAGTGAAATTCATGTTGCAAAGAACTCATCTTTCCATTTGAAGACTAAGAATATACGTCTTAGGTACCATTTCATACGATCCATCTTGGAAGATGGAAATTTGAAGTTGGAAAAGATACACACTAGCCATAATCTTGTAGAATGTTAACAAAGGGAGTAACTAGGGATAAAATGAGTTCATGCTCAGTTTTCATTGGTCTTCAAGCATGAAGGTGAAGATGAGAAATTTTCCAGGTCCAATGTGGAGTATAGTCTAGTAGGTACAACAATAGTGGAGTTGTTGTGATCAGTCTCCAAGTGGGAGATTGTTGGTTGTGGAGCCCGATTATCTTCCTATTTCATAGGTCTTTGTTTTCAGCCATGTTTATACCCCATGAATACTATTCACACTGAAATAATGTAAACCCCTCCACACTGGGTCCAGGGGCAAGGGGGGCCTCGACAGGGGTGGAAAAAAATTGCCTTGTAAATGTATATTTTAATTTCATAGTAAATATGGATCGTTCATTATAAGGTCGCAAATCTAACAGTAGAATTTATGTTAGGGTTTTTTTCCCTAGAAGGAAACCCTATTTTATGAGGGAAATGTATTGCAGCTATGAATCATTGTGAATATTGTATTCTGAGAGAGGATACTATGAGAGAAAGAAGAGGAAGTTAGAGTGGGTGTGTTGTAGGTTGTATCCCTTCATTTGTTGGATAATAAAAAGGAAAGACCTATAAATTTCTCTTATGGATGTAGCCCACACTGGATGAACCAAATATATCTGTCTCTATTGTATTGTGTGTCTTATTTGTTTTATTTCCACATTTTTTTATTTTATTTTATTGCTCCACGATCCTATTTTTATAACATCAGGCTTAGTGGTGAGAAGAGAATGGCACTCTGTGTCTACAACATAATATGGTTAATTCATTTGTACATATGAAGCTTTAACTACAGGTTTGAATTCCTTGATTTCTTTCTTGGCAGTTTGGACAGCTTCAAACATTGCATCAAGATTTTCATCGACCTCTTGGATTTCAAGGAACTTTACCTACTGCACAATCAGATCGGTGATGACATGTGCCTCTACTTTCATTTACTCAATATGGATTCTCAATTCTTCCACCATATTAATATATCTTTCTATTGAACTGACCCAATCATTGACTATAGTGAAACTCTTGTTGGATTCTTTTGTCTAGTTATGGAGGGAGGATCAAATGATATTCTCTTCCACAACTTCTTGTGTAATCTTATACTACATAGCATTTGGTTTCTCTTTCTCTTTCATCCAAATTGCATTCATCTATTATTGTAGGTGGTATATTCACTCGACTAACTATGAACATGCATCTACAATCATATCTACATGTTGCATTGGTGCATCAGAAGTAATGGCATCCAATAGTTGAGGGGAACCCTAAGAGAATTTAGGACAAGCTTCGATTAATTTTTTGAACATTGTTTCGAGTGGTGATTGAGCCTGCTCATGAAATTTTGTTCTTGATATATGTCCTCAGACACTTCAACTAACTCCTGACATAAATAGTGTGTCTCCTGAGTGAGATCTTGATTGGTCTACTCTGCGGACATAATTCACTGTTCAATATAGGAAGTTGAGGTGTAGATGATGTTGAACAACTATGGTGTGAACAAGGCCACAAAATATTCATTGTTGATGACCTGATCTACTAGGAGTCTCATTTTAAGTGGTTGAACACTTGTAATTGACCTCTCATAGAATATAGAAGTAGAGGCATCATCAAGACCTGTAGATGTTTCTTGGAAGCTACTAGCAAGTTGCTCTTTTACATCACGAGGAAGTAAATAAATAACCCCTATTTGTTATAGACACAATTTCAATATTTCACAGAAATTATGAGCGTCTTGGATGAGTGGCTCAACCCACTCCCAGATGGACCTCATACTATGTGAAGAATTGGTTTCTTCATGAGTATCCATGGGGTATTGAGGGGGATCATGGGTTGAATGAGGTATCTCCTCTGCATATTTCTATAGCTTGGGATTACGGATATTTTCCGGCGAGATATTGAATGAATGAAAGGGCATAGTAGTAGTACTAAATCATGATCCAAGTGGATATCAGTGGCCACCCACCTCTTCCAACTGGCTCACATGCAATTTTCATCTTGGTAGTTGTTTTCTAGATTTTAAACTTCCGTGGTTGTTTTGATGCCCTAAACAACATTTTTTTGGCTCTCCATAGTCACATTGTAGGCGATTTCAAAGTGGGACATCAAAATGTGTATTCCTTGGATATACCTTTCCAATGGGCTATTGTGCACCTAAAATGGATATTGTATGAAAAAATTACGATCCTGGTAAGTTGATGTACCAACTTACCCCATCGGGGCCCACATGACTTTTAACACTTCATCTCCTAGGGTTAGGTTTTTGGATGTCTAGGTTTTTCTAGATACTTCTTGATGATAAAAAGGCTTGGAGGCCTCATTGTAATGTGATCATGTGAATGCACGTAGTCACCACATCTATTCTCATAGATTATCTACCACCATTTGAGGAAGATTTTTTCATTCTTCATTTTATAGTTTCAACATATTTCTTTATTGAATAGAATTTAAGTTTCATTGTATCTCTGTTATTATTCTCTATATGTCTCTGTTAATGTTATATATCCATATTTTATTTATTTCTTCTCATAAATCTGGATCATTCGTATGAGAATGGTATGCTCTTCATTTTTTTCTTTGTGCACGTCCCCAATGAGGTTAGGGTATAAGCAGTTGGGTCTCGAACTAGTTGAGCCTTTGCAATATTGGCCTCACTGAACCTGATGACCGCACGTGGGGGAAGAAAAGAGAGATGATGGGGCAGGAGATCCATTTAAATTGTTGCTCAAGGAAGCACTCATGTGAGAGAGGAATGGAATGATGGATAATTTTGCACAAATCCTTCGATGAATGCCAACAAGAAATGCATATTCCTCGAGAGGAGGCGCAACCCCCTTCAGGGTACATATCAATTTTGATATTCCTATATTTGAAGGTCAAATATATGTGGATGCAAATTAAATTTTTTCTCCTTAAGGTCGTCCCCAAGTTCAAATATTGGTGGGATAATTTTTGTAAGAAAAAGGAAACAAATGAATCTACATTATTTGTAGTCGCACCCACTTGGGGTTCTTTCAAATATGGTATTAAAGAAAAATACTACCATGTTGGAATTTGTGACAAATTATATACAAGATGGAAATAAATGTGATAGGTGTTGGTTGTGGAGCCTGATTATCTTCCTAATTCATATTTAGGTAAAATAAATTGTAATTCAAATACTGTAATTTCATAGTCAATATGGACTGTTCATTATAAGGTCATAGATCAGACGGTAGAAGTTATGTTAGGGTTTTTTCCATAGAAGGAAACCCTCTTTTATGAGGGAATTGTATTTCAACTGTGTATTACTCTGAATATTGTATCATGAGAGAGGATACTATGAGAGAAACAAGAATAATTTACAGTGGATGTGTTGTATGTTGTATCCCTTCATTTTCCTGGATAATAATAAGGAAGGACCTAGAAATTTATATGGTGGACGTAACCCACAGTAGGTCAACCACATATATATGTGTCTCTATTGTATTATGTATCTTTTGTGTTTTATTTCCACATTTTTTTTATTTTTTTGATTCACGATCCTATTTTTTCTAACAACTAGTTTCAAAGCGAAAGGTAATTCACAGGAAAAGAGGGTTCCTGGTTCGAGTGGGAGCAATGGAGGAAGATGAAAAGTTTAGGGTTGATAAATTTAATGGCCAAAACTACTAGTTATGGATGATGTAGATGGAATATCATTTATATCATAAGGATCTATTGATACCATTGGTTGGAACAACAAATAATCTGACATTCATGAAGGATGAAGAATGGGAGGTTCTTGATAGTAAGGCACTAGGAATGATACGACTGAGCCTGTAAACATTAGTGGATTTCAATATTTCAAATAAAAGACAATGAAGGAGTTGACAGTGCATTGGCTAAAATTTATGAAAAACCCTCAACGTTCAATAAGGTATTTCTAATGAAGCGATTATTTAATATGAAGATGTCATAAGGTGGGTTTATTGAAGATCATTTAAATGAATTAATAATGATTACTAATAAGCTAAGTTCTGTAAAATTGGACTTTGATGATGAGGTCAGGGCTATTCTAATCATATGCTCATTTCCAAAAAGATGGAATGGCTTGGTCATGGTTGTAAGTAATTGATCTAGATTTAGGATCAGAACAAACTAATTAACAGACTGAATATAATAAACATAGAGATATGAAGAATAACACAGGTGTCTAGTGAACAATATCTTATATTTAATAATGAAATAGGCTAAAACTATAAAACTGCAGAACTGAAACACTTTCTCAAATGGTGGTAGCTATCTCTGAGAAGAGATGTGGCTACTACATGCATCTGTCTGAGAATAATCGATTACAATGAAGCTCCATACACATTTTTGATATTATTCATGAATGAAAAATACCTATACATCCAAAAACCTAACACTAGAAGCTGAAACGCCAAAATCCATGTGGGCCCCTATGGGTAAGTTGGTGTAAGTTGGTACCTCAACTTCTTAGGGTCGTAACTTTTGCATACGAGCTTCGTTTTTGACGTGTGATAGCCCATTGGAAAGGTATTTCAGAGAACTACACATTTTGTCATAAAACTCTAACTCTGCCTCTAGTTTGAAAGTAAAGATCCAAAAAAACAACGTTTAGTTCCCCAAAACGGCCCTGGAAGTACAACAAGATGTGATCACATGAAAACATACAAAATAAACTAGTTAGATTAGGAGAGAGACCACTAGTATTGACCTGGAGGAAGTGTGGGGCTTCAAACATCCCTAGAAGTGTAAAACCCACAATTATAAGAAGTACAGAAGAATGTGTTGAATAAAAATGGACAAGAGGAGCCAATTGGAATAGGTGGGTGGCCAACAATATCCACCTCGATCAATCCTCCCTCCTTAAGAAGCAATGATATCCATTGCATTGAGTTCTCCCATAAGTTGATGAAACTTCTGCTGGATTTGGCCCCGGGTGAGCCACTTAGCTTGTTGTATGAGTTTCCCTGCCTTGCCAACTCAATAAAGCTATATCCTTTGTTGGCGAGTTCCCTTGACCTGTGTGTCCACTATGTGATCAGTGGAATATTTTTCCATGTAGTCAATGTTGAGCTCTGTTGGTGTCAGTTTTTATACAATATATGAGGTGTCCAATAATGGTGGAAAATATGGTCAAAGGAGGTCCACATTGAACACTAGATGCAAGCCAAGGAAGGGTGGAGTGTTGAGCTCAAAATTCTTGCTACCCATAGCCTTGGTGATAGTGTAAGGCTCATAGAAAAGTGGGAGAAGCTTTCGATGGGGCCCTATGAGACGATCCTTCTGCAAATGTAACCATAATTTGTCACCAAACCAAAACTGGTGTGGTACCCTATGTTGATCATGGCGTTTCTTGTACTTAGCATTAGATTTCTGCAAAATCTCCTAGACTTGTTGGCGAATCTGTTGAATCCGCTCAATTAATCTAGTGGCTTTTTCAATCACAGACTGATCATGGGAAGAGTCTGTGTGTGTGGTGGCAAGAGGAAGTGCAAAATCAATGGGTCCCAAGGGTTGGAATCCCAGACCCACCTGAAATGGGCTATGGTCGATGGAGCTATGGAGAGCCATGTTGCAACTGTTTTAAACATAGGGGAGACTCTCGTCCCATGTATGTGGATGCTTAGAATTGTACATGTGCAGGATGTGAACAATCATTTGATTGGTTACCTTTGTTTGGTCATCGGTTTGGGGGTGGAATGCAGTGGATTTTGTCAGCTTGGTTTCCAACAGAGACCAGAGACTCAACCAAAATGTGTTGAGGAACCTGCTGTCTCAGTCAGAGATGATGGTATGTGGTATCCCAAAGTGGAACTAGACTCATTCGAAGAAGAGCTTGGAAGTATCTGCAGTTGTGATATTCTTCTTATAGGTTATGAGGATGGCCATCTTCAAAAACCAATCAACGACCAAAAAC
This sequence comes from Picea mariana, assembly GCA_032191745.1. NCBI lineage: Eukaryota > Viridiplantae > Streptophyta > Pinopsida > Pinales > Pinaceae > Picea > Picea mariana. The sequence goes on along the minus strand of JASDQU010819650.1, from coordinate 17,294 downwards.
ACACAGTCATATCCTTGCTTGGTGGACAACAATCTAAACATGTAATCCATTGAGATGGATTCCCAAGGCTACTCGAGAATAGGAAGAGGGGTGTATAATCCTTTCTTCTTGATGGTTTCCTTGGAAATGGCACAAGAAGTGCAAGATCTGATATACTTGTTGACGTCTTGTCGAAGTTTTGGACAATAAAAATGTTTCTGAAGAATGACCACTGACTTGTCCATGCCAAAATGTCCTGCCACCTAACTGTAGTGGGCTTCCCAAATAATTTGTTCACGCTCACTTGTAGGAACACGGAGATGGCCCAAGTGGCATAAGATTTCATCCTGAATGTGAAAATCTGTGACAGTTGCGCTTGTACCCAAGATTTGATAGGTGATGGTGAAGTCTGGATCTTGTTGATAAAGTTGGGGCCACTCAAATGCTTCATGTCCATAAGAATGGAGCACAATGGTGAGTGAAGCCATAGGAGGCTGACTGAGGCAGTCGATGACATGATTGGAGACACATATCTTATACTTTATGTTGAGATGGAACTGTTGCAGGTAGTTGGACCACTTATGATGGCGGTCGTTATGAAATTCCCCCTGTGTATGTATGAACTATATAGGCTTGTGATTATTGTGTATGATCATCTCTTTTCCCAGAATGTAATGTTTCCATTGATGTCAATCTTGTACAATGGAATACATTTCCTTGTCATAGGTTGGGTATTTTCAGACAGTATCATAGAGTGTCTCACTATGGTATTCCACTGGATGCCCATGTTAAGTGAGAACTGTGCCTAAAACATAGTAAGATTAATCAGTCTCAATCTCAAACAATTTTTGCAAATCGGGAAAGGAGAGTATTGGAGCTGAGCACAAGCGATGCTTCAGATCATTGAATGCTCATTGTTTCTCCTTTCCCCACATGAACTTGGCCCTACCACTGCCCTTGTTCACCTGGATGAGGGCCCATGCAATATGGGATAATCCCAATGAAAACCATTGATAGGATTTGTCTAGTCCTAAGAAGCTCTGAATCTCATTCAGTGTGGTTAGGGTTGGCTAGTCACAAATGAATTGGATCTTAGCTAAATCAACATGTTCCCCATGCTCCTAAACTATGTATCCCAAGTATTGGACCTTGTTCATGCCAAAAGAGAATTTTTTGAAGTTGGCATATATCTTGTGTTGTTGTAGAGTGCTCAAAACCAGTTGAATATGCCGCATGTGCTCCTCCCATGTTCTGTTGAAGATGAGGATGTCATCCAAATATACCACCACAAAGGAGTTGGTGAAGGTTCTCAATACATCATCCATCAACCTTATGAAAGTGGTTGGTGCATTTATTAATCCAAAGGGCATGACTATCCATTCGAAGAGACCTTATTTAGATTTGAAGGTTGTCTTCCATACATCAGTTAGTACAATGGGAACCTGGTGGTGTCCAGAATTTAGGTCAATCTTGCTGAATAATGTTTCCCCTTTGAGTTGGTCAAGAAGATCATCAATCCTAGGAATGGGGTATCGGTTCCTGACTGTGATTTTGTTTAAGGATCTGTAATCAATGCAGAGTCTCCACGTCCCATCCTTATTCTACACCAGTAAAATCAGGCTTCTACAAGGGGATGAGCTGGGCTTGATGTGCCCCTTTTGAAGCATCTCTTGGATCCGTCACCTGATTTCATCATTTTCCATCAGCGAGCGATGATAGAATGGTCCATTAGGTAGAGATGCATCAAGGGTCTGATCAATTGGATGCTTGACTTGGCAGTGTGTTAGTACCCCTGTAGTAGAGGAGAAGATGTATCTGTATTCTTCCACGATCCCATCCACTTTCTCCTGCTGCAAAGAGAGGCTTTGTGTAGAGGCCATATATGTGGTGGAAACCTTCTACTTACTATGAGCACAGATCACAAAGAAGACAAAATTCTCAGATGACCTTACTGCATTTCTTAGTAGAGATTAAAGAAATAGTAGTAGGCAGTGTTAGCTTTGGTATCATGTACAATTGTATACCCAATGTAATAATACAACTACAAGGTCTAGTCTCATACACAATATGACACTTCCATAAATATGGTTGTCCTAAAATAACATCACAAACTTCAAGGGGATAAATATCACACAATACCTCATCTTTAAAAGGCTCGATGTCATAGGGCAGATGACATTGTTGGTTGACATGGAGATCTCTTCCTTGGCAAAGCCAGCCGATGGTGTAGGGTTGTGGGTGGGGTGTCATTGGAAGGTCCAACCACTTGATGATCTATGTTGAAATCATGTTCTTCTGACTCTCGTTATCGACAATGAAATGAGGTGGAGCCCCCTTTACCCACATCGTGAGTGAAAGAAGCATTCTCCTTCCTATGATTCTTCTGGTTCTCTTGGTTGGAATTTGGTGGTAGCGACGGTGGCACTGGGTTCAACATCAATAATTCATTTCCCTCCTTTAGGATTTGATTTAGAATCCGAATCAACCTCTAACTTGGAAGCCTTCAGTTCGGCCATGAGTGACTACTTGGAGAAACATTATTCAGTGTTGTGCCAAGGTATTTTATGGTACTCGCACCATTTCCTTGTGTCCTTCTTTGTCTTCTCATTTCCTTTATTGTGTTGTGTCTTGGAATGGTTTTCCTGAGGGAGATCATCTTGACTTGGTCCCTTGTTGTGTGGGTTGGGGACTTCTTTGCCCTGCTTCAGCTGTGAGGATTTTTCATATCCAAACTCTCTCCTTTTCTGCTTAAATTTATGCTCGATCTTGAATGTGAATCTATAAGTTGTGCCCAATGAGGCAATGTCCAAAAACACCATTTCTATTTGAATGTATCTATGCAAACAATTGTGGTATTTGAGCACCATATGATGCTCAAAGTCTTTGATACCTAATTAGGTGCGTAGGGTATGGAAAATATTGGTGAAATATGGTACTATTTGGTCCCTTTCTTGACGTAGGGTGGTCCACCTGGTGTATTGGTCCTCATAGCTTCCAACAGGGTAGTAATATTCTTTGATAGTGTCCCAGAAGGAATCCCATGTAGGGGCCACCAAAAACATTGCAGATTCCTCTATGACCCTTTCCTCAGAGTAAGTATCCCACCAGACTTTAACATGGGGAAGAGACTTGAGGAGTGCAAACGTGATATTTTCCCTATAGGAAAAATTGTGGACCAAAATATACCCTTCGAGAAGATTCAACCATTTATCTACAACATTCACATCTATTAGTCGTTCAAATAATGGAATATCAAAATTTACATGTTCCTTGAAGGGGGTTGCATGGCCACTTGATGAAGATGTTTCTCCTGTGGGCAACCGTCGAAGGATCTGTGCGAAGTTATCCATCATTTTGTTCCTTTATCGGGGGAGGGATTCCTCGAGAAACATTTTAATAGGATCTTCTAATCCATCATATTTATTTTTTCACTTCATGGGTTTTTGGCGAGCTCGACGCAACCAATATTGCAATGGCTCGATGGGTTCGAGTCCCAACTTATTATACCCAGATCTTTTCAGGGACATGCACGAAGAAAAATAAATGCACAATAGACTTCTCTGATACCACTGATCTAGATTTAGAAGTGGAATGAACTGATTAACAGACTGAATACAATAAACAAAAAGATATGAATAATAACACAAATATCTAGTGAACAATATCTTCTATTGAATAATGAAATAGGCTGAAACTATAAAACTTCATAACTGAAACACTTGTTCGAATGGTGGTAGTTATCTTTGAGAAGAGATGTGGATGCTACACGCATTCGTCTGAGCATAATCGATTACAATGAGGCTCCAAAGGCCTTTTTGATATTACTCATGAATGCCAAAACCCTAGACATCCAAAAACCTAACCCTAGAAGGTGAAACGCCAAAATTCATGTGGGCCCCTATGCATAAGTTGGTTTAAGTTGGTACCTCAAATTCCCAAGGGCGTAAATTTTTCATATGACCTCTTTTTTAGGCGTGTGATAGCCTGTTGGAAAAGTATTTCAGAGAGCTACACATTCCACCGTCAAACTCTAACTCTGTCTACAGTTTGACTGTTGCGAGCCAAAAAACAACCTTTAGGTCCCCAAAATGGCCTTGGAAGTACAAAAAGATGTGTTGACATGAAAACATACAAAATAATCCATGTGGATTAGGTGAGAGGCCACCAATATCCACCTAGAGGATGTGTGGTGCTTCAGACAACCCTTGAAGTGTATAACCCACAATTACAATATGTACAGAATAATGCGTTGAACAAAAACGGACAAGAGGAGCCAGTTGGAATAGGTGGGTGGCCATCAATATCCACCTGGATCAAGTGTTTGGTTCAAACACTCTAAAATTTATTGATGTTGTTGGTGTTATCCTTAGCAAGGAAATGAAACAAAAAATCACTGGTGAGACATCAAGTAATATGTTGACCATGGAGAACAGGGGAATACAAAAGGATAGAGGTAAGGGCTTACAGAATCATTGGAATTCTAGGAAGGGAAGATACAAATACATATTGGGAAATATAGAGTTCTATAATTGTGGGAAGAAAGGACATCTGAAGAAAGAATGCAGAGCTCCAAAGAAACAAAGAGATGGACAGCAGGAGAAAAAATAGAAAGAAAATGTAACATGTGATGTGTTACAAGATTCTTTGATTCTTTCTGTAGAAAATATTTTAGATTCTTGGGTAGTATATTCAGGGGCTTCATTTCATGCCACACCCCATAAGAAACATTTTCTAGATTATTTTCTAGGCGATTTTGGACAGGTTCATTTGGGTGATGATGCACCATGAAACATTTTTGGAATGGGTAAGGTACAAATAAAGAAAAAGAATGGAAACCAATGGTTGTTGAAGGAGGTAAGACATGTTGCAGATATAAGAAAAAATATAATTTCAACAGGGAAGTTGGAAATTGAAGGCTATATATCTATATTTACAGATAAGGCGTGGAACTTCGCCAAAGGATCATTGGTGATAGAAAAAGGAGAGAAGGTAGGTACATTGTATTTATGTACTGGTATTATTGACTTTTCTATATCTTTATATTATACATGAGTGGATATAACACTATGGCATCATAGGCTTGAACACATTTGTGAGAAGGGGATGTATACACTTCAAAAAATAAAAACATTTCCATATCTTAAACAAATTGATTTGGATTTTTTTGGCAGCCAATTAACATTTTCTATTACCTCATAAGCTGCCTACACCAATGTTTCACAAAAATTGATTTTCCGTCGCAAATTTCAAATGAACGACGCCCTTATTCTTTGCACCTTTTCGAACGCTTGTCTTCGCTAAGTCTTCACAATTGTAAGCATGAAAATTTCTCCTTTCGAGGTCTCATTTCGATCTTTATCTGAACTGCCGATACTTTTTGTGTCATCTTGCTTATTGCGCTTATCTTTTATTGATCTTCACATGATCGGAAATGTCCTTTGTTTTGTTTTCATACTTCGATGGATTATATAACTCGGTTTTATTGAAGACATTTAGCCTTTGGATTCACATCTTATAACATTGATTCATTGAATTGTGTCAAGGTCCTGATTTATCTTTTGTAATCCTTGTTGTTGATCCTTATCATAGCTCTTGGCGTATCGATCTATGCAATATCAATTTGACACCTTGGGTAAGCATTTGATTGGCGAATACATGATTTTGGGGTTTTTTGAA
>JASDQU010819649.1:12520-34788 GCA_032191745.1 Picea mariana | reverse complement strand
ATTCAAAAATTTGATGGTAAGCCGAGATATGATCCTAATAATCACATTATGACTTTCCATCTTTGGTTTTCATCAAATTCATTGATGGATGATTCTATACAGTTACGTCTTTTTCAAAGAACTCTTACGGGAATCACAACTAAGTGGTACATTGAATCACCTGGAGGATTCTTCCGTGACTTTAATTCATTATCCATGCCCTTCCTCACACATTTTCAACTGCCTATTCGATATGAAATAGCTATTGATCTCTTAAATTCACTTCGTCAAACTACCTCTACCCATATTTTCGATCATATTCATGTAATTTCCCTAGGTCGAACCCAATTGTAAATGTAAATGCAAATGTAATTAAGCTAGTGAGTTGTTTGATAACATTTTTGTATGCACCTTTCATGGCACAGTGTGCGTAGGTACTGTGCAGTAAAATGATGAAGTGTGCACATCCTAGGATACTACATGCAGCAACTTAAGTGCACACGATCTTAAGGTCAGGGAGCCTTTGTATATATGTTGTTTTTATAGGCTAGTGAGCCAACTATTATAAGCTAAGAGGCTTATGTTTTGATTAGGCGGAAGAGCCTAGATGTTAAAGGCCAGTGAGCCTATTTTTGTATATATGTCTCATCATTAATATAAAATACATCGTTGCACGCAGACTGACCACGATAAAGGAGTATGGGGGACTAAACTCCACTAGTTAGGGAAAGGGGGGGCTAAAAGTTAAGGAAAAGGAGCTAAGCTAGGGAGCTTAAGCCAAAAAGGAATATTATATTAATATTTCCTAAAGTATAAAGAATGAATAATTATTTTATCCTAAGTCCTAAAGATGGCAAAAAGTGGGCCAAAGTAGCTCCCAACATGAAAAGTGTCAAGTTGGGGACATGCATACATATTGTTTGGACTTAGTTCATTTCCCATCATTCCTTCCATCATTCAACCATTCCATGATCATTCACTCACGCAGATAGTTATCCTCCATACCTTCCTGTCACTGTACCTGAACTTGTATCCATAGCCATACCCGTTTGTGTAGTTGGTTAGCTTGGGAGTTGGACTGAAGAAGCGGATTGTCAGGCCCGTGGGATATTGAAGAGGCGAGTTGTTAGGCCCGTGAGCAATTTCTCTCTGGGTGAGAGAATTGTTGGGAATTGATTTCCTAAAGGTGCTAAATTGCAGCTACATGGCTCTGAGACTTCCTATCCGGCTTGTTGTTGAAGCTCGGAAGGGAAGTGGGGAAGTTGAAGGATTGTTGAGTAGAGAAGGGGCACACTTCCTAGGGTGGGACGGGCATGTGGGGAATGAGGGACTGTAGGTTGTTAGTTTGAGTTGGCACATGTGACAAAGTCTTTGTTATTGTCTATGATCCATTAGCCTGGTTAGGAATCCCTTTACCCAGGTGGAGTTTAGTCCTAGCTCGGGGGTGACCCACTGCTGAGAGTGATGAGCAGTGTGGTCTAAGGCTGGGAGGTTCGTGGAAGGTTTGCACGCAGTTGGTGATATTCTTACCAAGACAAGTGTCAATTGTGTGATAAATTTACATGTTGCATTATTATTTACGTGTTTAATTTTATGGGTTTATCCTATGTGTGGTTATAACTGTCTTTATATTTATGGGTATTTCCTATATATGTTGCATGTATATGTTTATTGTTATTTCAGTATGAATCTGTGCATTTACATAATGTATTTTTTTGTTTACGTTATATATAAATTTCTGCAAGAGTTCTATGTGTATATGTTTTAATTGCATGCAGTTTGAAAATTTTATGTGGCATAGCTCAGTTGGATGTGGGTATGTTACACTATGTTTCGCGAAGAGAAGAAAAGTGTTCTCTCATGTAGCATGCCTCGGCGTGGGTGGTTGGGGATGTTACAATATGGTATCAGAGATTTAGTTTTCAACACTGAGCTTGGATGGGCCAAGCAAGTTGAGTTGAAGCGAAATTTCACAGAGGATTAATTTTGAAGTGGCCAAATTTCAGTTGTAGAGCGTCCATGATAAAAAGTAACAACAATTGGGAAGAATTGGGAAAAATCCCAATTTTTGTTGTTAAATTCATGGGAAATTTGAGAAATTCGACCATGTGGTGAGAAATTATGGATTTAATATATGTTCTAGCAATTTCAGACCTGGAATTGGTCGAATTTGCAGTTGCAGTGAAGCCCTAACAGATGGAGCAAGTTTTGTAATTAAAATTCTTAATTCGTGACTTCAGTTTGGGAAAAATTTGTTGAAGAAATGTCAACCCGCAATGTTTTGTTGTTGCGGAGGTTGAACTGGTGTTATCGGGGTGAAATTGAACAAATTTCATACTTGCATAATGTCTATGGTAGAAATTGAGAAAAAGTTAAGCAAAAGGCCCAATTTTTGCAGCGAAATTCACGAGGAATTTTTGCGCAAGTGGGTGCACAAAAAATGCATGATGCACAGTAAAAATCTTGTGATATGTAAAAATTGGGCACTACGCGGAAAATAATGGCGTGCGGGCATGCACGCTAAAATTTGGTGTTGCGCGAAAAAATATTGGCGTGCTGGTGCGCGCGCTAAATTTTGGCATCATGCGGAAAAAAGTTGGTGTGCGGGTGCGCACTCTAAATTTTGGCGCTGCACAGAAAAATGTTGGTGTGTGGGTGCGCGCACTAAATTTTGGCACCGCATGGAAAAATGTTAATGTGCGGGTGCACATGCTAAATTCTGGCGCCGTGCGGAAAAATGTTGGTGTGCGGGTGCGCGCGCTAAATTTAGCATTGTGCAATGTACATACACATAATAAGGTACGCATGGTGTGCACACACATATAAATGGAGTGTGTGGTATGTGCAGTATTGGCAGAGTGCGGAGGAGTTTGGTTGGTGGGCACGCAATGTGGGTATATGTTGTCGTGCGACAGTTTAGTTAATGGTGCGCACAGAGTATTGGTGCGCAGCGGGGGCATACTAAACTTTGGCATGGTGCAGTGCGTAGAGTGAAATGCACGCGAAATATTAGCATGTGATACAAAAATTGCATGCAACAGGTAATATTGCAAGAATCAAAATTTTGGCGCGATGGATATTGGCGCGTGACACAAAAGTAGTGTGTGTCAGTTATTGGCGTGACAAAGAAGTGATGCACGGTAGTTATGGATGAGCGGAGAATGAATTACCTTGTGGTGTTGTTATGCATGCTATATATGGGTGTATAGGTTGAAATTTGTGCGTGCAAATTTGTTTGGAGGGTGAAGAACAACAGAAAGCCAGCGAATTTCCATGACGTTTTATATTGTTGGAACGTCATCTTTTTGCGGCGCGTTTTCGAGGCCCTTAACAACGTTTTTAGCAATTCAAAAACCACAAGAAAAAAGTGTACCAAGGTACACTCCATATATTCAGCTCAAATAAAAGAGCTTAGAGAGAGATTTCTAATGGTGTAAACCATTCTTCAAACGGAGCTTTTATGAGAAAGTTACAGCACAAACAATGGAGTGTAAATTTTAAGACCCAACTAACTTCAAAAAGCCATAACTTTATGCTCCGGAATTAGATTGAGACGCAAGAACAGACAATGAAAATCTATTGAACCATAGAAGAAATTACCAAACCTGAATTAAATTTTTGGTCATGTTAAAAATGTTTAATATGGAAAATAAGGTACCTGTAGCATTCCAGACCAAAAGCACGAATTGGCCTAGAACTTCAGCAAGTTGTATCTAGCAGCCTGGAACCCAGAAAAATGCGAAACTTAGACAGAGTGTCTAGAATATGTATATGAAAAAACCCAATTGAGATCCTACGAAAAATCCAATGGAGTAGGTGCAAAAATGCATAATTATAGCGCAGAGTTGCGCCAAGTTGAAGGGTGAACAGGAAAATTAATGGGCAATTTTCAAATAGCCATAAATTTCTGCTCAAGACTCAGAATTGAGCATGGGAGCAGGCGTTGGAAAGGTCTCAGACAGTAGAATATAGATATTAACCCATAAAATTGATCTAGGAATTCAATTTTCTGAAATCATAAAAAATATTTATGATATATTATTGAACCAGAATGGTTCATATTTTCATGAAATTGTTGAAACAGTTAGCTTGACAAAGTTTTTTTGGCTGCACATTTTGCAGAGTTAAAAGAAACTAGATCAGATCAATATCATAACAGAGTGCATAGGAATGGAAGAGGCACAGGGGACTTACATTCAGGAATATGAGATCAGAGGGATGGATTTCCATTTGGGCATTGAAGGAACAAACTCCAATGGGCATGGAGAAGGAAGGGATGAAAACATAAACATGGCAGAGACCATTAGAAATTTATAGAAGGATTTCCAAAGACATAAATCTGATAATGAAAGGATTATGAGAGCCAAGGAGAAGCAAGAGGACTTCAACATGAATTTAATGTGGAGCTTGAACAGAATAGAAAAGAAATTGGATAAGGAGAGTGGCTCAAGCAAATCAGGAAGTCACAGGCCTCCTGATGAGAAAAGAAGATAAAGAAGTGTTAACATACATCACCGTCACTCCCCGAGGTATTCCCATAAGAGAGCACACAACATCTCAAGTCCATCCCCTGTTAGGAAGCATAAGAGGTATGGGGTGGATGAGCTACGAGGAGAAATGAACAAAACCAAACCTTCTACAATTGATGGTGAGCACAAGAAGGATGAAGATGCAGAGACATGGTTGTTGGGCATGAGAAAGTATTTTCAATTGCATAATTATTCTTCTCATGCAAAAGGTAGAATTTCCATCTATCAACTCAAGGGAAAGGCATCCATGTGGTGGGATCAACTTGTGAGAAAAGTGTTACTTGGAGGGAATTCAAGAAGTATTTTGAGAATAAATACTTGACTAAGAGATACTATGACAAGAAAATGAAAGAGTTCTTTGAACTCGAGCTTGGGAGTATGACCATAGATGAATATGAGAGAAGGTTTTTAGAACTGTTGAAGTATGTTTCTTTCATCAAGGATGAGACAATTAAAATTCAAAGGTATTTGAGTGGATTGCCATCATTCATCAGTGACAAAATACAAGAGACCATAAGGCTAGCTAAATGCCTATATGATCAGCAAAAAGCAAGGACAACTTTCCAAAAAGCTTGGGAAGACAAAAAGAAATTCAATATGGATCAGAGGAAGAAGGGAACTAAGCCACCATTCTTCAGAAATAATACTCAGGGAAAACCAACTTCTAAAGAACCCAGAACGATTGAGACAGGGGGTCAAAGGCCAAGGAAACCACCTATTCAATGTTGGGGTTGTAAAGGAGATCATATGTTTAGAGATTGTCCCCATAGAGGTGAAAAATTTAGGACTGTACACAATGTACAGCAAGCTGAAATAGTGGAGGACATGGGAAAAAATGTACCAAGGATCTATGCAGCCCTGCAAAACAAGAAAGAAGAGTATCAATCACATATGATTGAAATGGAAGGCATGATCAACAACCAAACCATTGCTATTTTAATTGATTCAGGAGCTAGTCATAGTTATATATATCCTAAGATGGTGGAAAGTTTGCATTTTCCAAGAAGAAAGCATGAAAAATCTTGGTTGGTGCAACTAGCTATCGAAGCCAAAAGAATAGTTAATTAGATGGTTAAGTCATGTCTTACAGACATGAATGGACTGAGCAACATAAGAGATTTGAACATCTTGCCTTTAGGTTCTTATGACTGTATAATTGGGATGGATTGGTTAGACTAGCATCATGCTATCCTAGACTATCATAACAAGGCATTTACTTGCTTGGATGAGGAAGGGAGCCTAAGGAAAGTGCAAGGAATTCCCATGGAAGTAACCATCAGAGAAATTTCAGCATTGCAGCTGAAGAAATGTTACAAAAAAGGGTGTCAATTATTTGTAGCTCATATGGAAGAGACACCTAAAGATAAGGTGTCAAATTTGGAATATCATGCAGTCCTAGAAGAATTTGAAGATGTGTTCAAGGAGGTACCAAGACTACCCCCAAAGAGAGGTATTTATTTATCTATAAATTTAATGCCTGGGGAAGCTCCAGTGTCAAAAACTCCTTACAGAATGAGTACACCAGAGTTGAAGGAGTTGCAAATTTTGCTTGAAGAACTTCTGAAGAAGGGGTATATATTCCCAAGTGTGTCACCTTGGGGTGCCCCAGTCTTGTTTGTGAAGAAGAAACATGAGACATTAAGGTTGTGAATTTATTTTAGACAATTGAATAAAGTGCCTGTAAAGAACAAGTATCCTCTGCCAAGGATTGATGATCTCTTTGATCAATTGAAGGATGAAAATATATTTCCAAAGATAGATCTCAAGTCAGGATACCATCGGGTAAGGATTAAAGAGGAATATATCAGCAAGACCGCCTTCAGGACAATGTATGGTCATTATGAGTTCACAGTGGTGCCATTTGGGTTGTCAAATGCCCCAGTTGTTTTCATGTGCTTAATGAATGGTGTTTTCCGAGATTATTTAGACAAGTTTGTCATTGTATTTTTGGATGACACCCTTGTATATTCCAATTCATAAGAAGAGAATGGGCATCATTTGAGGATGGTGTTGCAAGTATTAAGGGAGCATCAGTTGTATGCCAAATTGAGAAAGTGCTCATTTTATCAAAAGCAAATTCATTATTTGGGACATATCATTTCAAAGGATGGGATAGTAGTGGATCCTGAGAAGATAGAATCCATTAGAGAATGGTCAGCGCCAAAAATGTGACAAAGGTCAGATCATTCATGGACCTTGCAGGCTACTACAGGATATTTATTGAAGGATTCTCAAAGATTGCACACCCAATCACTTCCTTACATAAGAAGGGTGTGAATTTTCAGTGGACATTAGATTGTGAAAATAGTTTCCAACACTTGAAACAATTATTAACAAGTTATCCAATACTAAGGATTGCAGACCCAAATGAAGACTTCATTGTATGCATAGATGCATGTAAAGCAGGACTTGGTGGAGTCCTCAGTCAAAATGGATTTGTTCTATGTTATGAATCAAGGAAGTTTAAGGAGCATGAAAGACACTGTGTGACTCATGATTTGGAGTTGGCATCCATAGTGAATGCTTTGAGGAAATGGAGACACTACCTTATGGGGAAAAGGTTTGAGCTGAGGACAGACCATAATGGTCTGAAATGTTTATTTGATCAGCCAACTCTAAATGCTAGGAAAAACAAATGATTGTAATTTCTAAGTGAATATGACTTTGACATAAAGCATATCAAGGGGAAAGAGAACAAAGTGGTTGATGCACTCAATAGAAGAGTGTATGAATTGCATGCTACAATCATTAGCATGTACCAATCAGATTTGAAACATAGAATTTTAGAGGCTGCAAAATTAGATTTGCAATATAATGAATTAGTGGAAAAATTACAGCAAGGTAAATGGAAGCAGAAAATTGATGAATACAAGCCAGATGTTGATAAAATTCTCATGTGCAGGGGAAGAATTTATGTAACAAATTCCCATGAATTGAAAAATCTGATATTGGGAGAAATGAAAAATGTACCTTATGTTGGGCACCCAGGTTATCAGAAAACTATTGCAGTTGTCAAAAGCCAATATTATTGGCCAGGCATGAAGAAAGAAGTTGCATACTTTATTGCCAAATGTTTGGAATGTCAAAAGGTAAACACTGAGCATAGACACCCGGATAGTTTTCTATAGCCATTACCCATTCCTGAGTGGACATGGGAAGTTGTAACCATGGATTTCATCACCAAACTGCCCAAAACAAATAAGCAACATGATTCTATCATGGTAGTGGTGGATAAGCTTACTAAAGTTGCCCATTTTATTCCAGTTAGGCTCACTCACAAGGCAGCCAACATTGTTGATGTTTATATGAAGGAAATTGCTCGATTACATGGCATACCAAAGACAATTGTGTCTAACAGAGATCCAAAATTTACATGAAAATTTTGGAAGGGATTATTTAATGGATTTGGAACAAATTTGAATTTTAGCACAGCTTATCATCCGGAATCAGATGGGAAAACAAAGAGGGTGAATCAAGTGATTGAGGATATGTTGAGGATGTATGTGATGGATAAACCATCAAAATGGGAAGACTACCTACACTCATTAGAGATTTCTTATAACAATGGGTACCAAACATCTCTAAAGATGAGCCCATTTGAGGCACTTTATGGCAGAAAGTGAAACACACCGGTAAGTTTGGATAACCCAGCAGATAGAGCAGTGGTTGGGCTAGATTTACTCAGGGAAATGGAGGAGAAAATGTTGAAAATAAAAAAAAAAAAATTAAAGGCTACCCAAGACAGGCAGAAAATCTATGTTGATAAGGGCAGAACTCACATGGAATTTAAATTTGGGGACCATGTATTCTTGAAGTGAAGGCCAACAAAAGTTCCCTGAAGTTGGGAAATTGTTCCAAGTTGGCAACTCGCTATTGTGGGTCGTTTGAAATCCTAGAGAGGATTGGTCCAGTAGCTTATATGATTGCATTGCCTGCATCTATGTCTGTTCATAATGTATTCCATGTATCATTTCTCAAGAAATATAAACCTGATGCTAATCATGTTATTGATTGGAATGTGATTCAGGTGGAGCAAGAAGGCGCTTTCCAAGTGCATCTAGTACGCATTCTAGACCGTAAAATCAAACAGCTCTAGAATCGAGCCATAGGGCTTGTAAAGGTCCAATGGACCTAGTACGGTCCCGAGGACACTACTTGGGAGTATGAGGATGCAATGTGGGAAGAATACCCACATCTTTTTGAGGATTTTTGAAAATTGTGTTGTATATGTGTACATGATGCACTGAGGAAAATGCATAAATAAGGGGAGGGGATTGTAATATCCCTAGGTCAAACCCTATTGTAAATGTAAATGAAAATGTACTTAAGCTGATGAGTTGTTTGATATCATTTTTGTATGCACCTTTCATGGCATAGTGCGCGCAGGTACTTCATAGTAAAATGATGAAGTGTGCACATCCTAGGATACCGCATGCAACAACTTAAGTGTGCGTGATTTTGAGGCCAGGGAGCCTTTGTGTATATGTTGTGTTTTATAGGCTGGTGAGCTAGCTATTATAAGCTAGGAGGCTTATGTTTTGATTAGGTCGGAGAGCCTAGATGTTAAAGGCCAGTGAGCCTATTTTTGTATATATGTCTCATCATTAATATAAAATACATCGTTGCGCGCAGACCGACCACGATAAAAGAGTATGGGGGACTAAATTCCACTAGTTAGGGAAAGGGGGGGCTAAAAGTTAAAGAAAAGGGGCTAAGCTTGGGAGCTTAAGCCAAAAAGGAATATTATATTAATATTTCCTAAAGTATAAAGTATGGATGATTATTTTATCCTAAGTTCTAAAGATGGGGACAAGTGGGCCAAAGTAGCTCCCTACATGACAAGTGTCAAGTTGGGGACATGCATACATATTGTTTGGACTTAGTTCATTTCCCATCATTCATCCATTCCATGATCATTCACTCACCCAGTCAATTATCCTCCATACCTTCATGTCACTTTACCTGAACTTGTATCCATAGCCATACATGTTTGTGTAGTTGATTAGCTTGGGAGTTGGACTGAAGAAACAGGTTGTCGGGCCCATGGGATATTGAAGAGGCATGTTGTCAGGCCCGTGAGAAATTTCTCTTTGGGTGAGAGAATTGATGGGAATTGATTTCTTGAAGGTGTTAAACTGCAGCTACAGGAATCTGAGACTTCCTATCTAGCCTGTTGTTGAAGCCCGAAAGGGGAGTGGGGAAGCCGAAGGATTGTTGAGAAGAGAAGGGGCACACTTCCTAGGGTGGGACAGGCATGTGGGGAATGAGGGAATGTAGGCTATTAGTTTGAGTTGGCACATGTGACAGAGTCTTTCCTATTATCTATAAGCCATTATCCTGGTTAGGAATCCCTTTACCTGGGTGGAGTTTAGTCCTAGCTCGGGGGTGACCCACTGCTGAGAGTGATGAGCAGTGTGGTCTAAGGCTGGGAGGTTCGTGGAAGGTCTGCATGCAGTTGGTGATATTCTTACCAAGATAAGTGTTAATTATGTGATAAATTTACATGTTGCATTATTATTTACGTGTTTAACTTTATGGGTTTATCCTATGTGTGGTTATAACTGTCTTTATATTTATGGGTATTTCCTGTATATGTTGCATGTATATGTTTACTATTATTTCAGTATGAATCTGTGCATTTACAGAATGTGATTGTCTGTTTACGTTATATATATAAATTTCCGCAAGAGTTTTGTGTGTATATGTTTTAATTACATGTAGTTCGAAAAATTTATGTGGCATAGCTCATTTCGATGTTGGGTATGTTACAGTATGTTCCGTAGAGATAAGAAAAGTGTTCTCTCGTGTAGCATGCCTCGGCATGGGTGGTCTAGGATGTTACAATTCATGAGTGGAGAAGGCAAAGATGATTAATCTAAGCTCACATTCATGATCAATTGTTAGTTGAATGGTTCACTAAATCTCTTCTAGGAGCAATCACTTGAGATACTGCTATGGGAGGAGTATTTACTGAGGAACAATCCATTAGTCGTGCCCAGTATCTTGATTTGGTATATTCTCATACTAGCACATTACACGATATGATTCCTCATGCTCCTCGCTCATCGACAAATCCAACCCCAACACCTCCTGCGGATGACTACTCCAAATACTACACCTCCTACCACTCCTTCTAGTAATACTTATGAGGTGAACGCAATTCAATCTACACCAACCACTAAAACTGGAAATAAGAAAAAAGGAAAAGGAAAAACAAAATAAACTTTCCAACCCCAAGAAAAACTGAAAACTCCACCTGCTGAAGATAAGGAAAAACGTAAACCAAAATATCCTTGTTTCATTTGCGATGAGGATTATTACACTAAAGATTGTCTTCTTCGTGCCAATGTCAATCGTTTCCTTAAAGGAATTCCAATCACACTCGTTGTATTGACCAATATTTTTCCCTCTTAGCAAACACAAATGGTTACTTCAGAAGAACCCTATGTGTCAGGAATCTCTTATGTACTTATGTGTACAACAGATAAATATAAAGAGGTTTCACTCACAACACAAGCCAAATACTATCCTTCCTCAAATGGAAGTGTTGCTAAGAAGCCTTCTACGTCTATCCCACCACCTACTGGTCCTCTACAGATTGATCGACCAAGTTCAGACATAGTTATTAAACCACCTCCAAAAGGTGTTGTTGACTCATAATCCATTTTTGCATCCCCCAGACTATAGTCGCAATTATTATTTATACCTTTTTGCTTCTGACAGTATCGTTGTTATGGTGTTGGTACAAGAGGATGATTTGCACGATGAACATGTGGTCTATTATTTTAGTAAGAGTATGTCTCCTACTGAAATCCAATATTCACATGTGGATAAATTGGCATTGGATGTTGTTCAATTTGTCCAACGTTTTCGTCACTACATGTTACTGTGGAAAACCACCATTATTTCTGATTGTAACCCCATGCAACATATCTTGACTAGACAAGTGCTAGGGGGGAAATACTCCAAATGGATTTTCATCCTACAAGAGTTTGACTTGGAATTTGACAGAGCCAAATATAAGAAATATTTGGTCTTCGCTAAGATGATCTGTGACCTTCCCTCCTATGAATTTGAGAGTCTGACAAAAGAATCGATTCCCGATGAATCCCTTTTTCTAATCAACTCTTTTAATCTATGGTACGGAGAAATCATCATCTATTTCTAAACCCATACCTTTCGACATGATCTCTCGAGTACTGAATGTCTTCTTATTTGATTCCAATCTTGCCAATACATCATTATTGGCGATACAATTTATCGACGTGGTGTCGATTCCATTTTTCGATGGTGTTTAATGCATGAGAAATCTGAGAGAGCCCTTAATGATTGTCATGTTGGAGCATGTGGTGATCATGTGTATGGGTATGCCACAGCCCAAAAAATTCTACAGGCGGGTTATTTTTTTCCATCATTATTTAAAGATTGCATTCTTGCAGTCCAAAAATGTCATGCGTGCCAGATCTACGATCGTAAGTTGCGTGCCCCTCCTGCTCCTCTCCACCCTATAGTTTCCATTGGTCCATTTGCAAATGGGGCATTGATTTCATGACATGTAACCCTCACTCGTTCGAGGGGCATGGGTACATTATTGTCGCCATAGACTATTTTACTAAATGGTCCAAGGCGAAGCCTACATATAATAATACCGAGAAAACTACAACTCTTTTCTTTTTTAATCACATTATTACTCGATCCAGTGTGCCTCAAGCCATTGTCACTGATCATGGCATTCATTTTCGCAATTATATGATGTCGGAACTAACCGCCAAGTTGGGTTTATAACATGAAAACTCAACTCCTTACTATCTGTAGGCCATTGGCCAAGTCAAAGCTACCAACAAAGTTTTGTCAACTATGCTTCAAAGGATGATAGGGATTCATAAATCAAATTGGCATACAATGATTTTTTTGGCATTATGGGCATATCGAACTTCAGTTAAAACAACTACGAGTTTTACACCATTTAAGCTGGTGTATGTTTTAGAAGTCGTGCTTCCAATTGAATTTGAAATACCATCTTTGAAACTAGTTGTTGAATTACTTCCTAATACCTCAGTCGAGGAGGAATGTCTTTTGCATTTGACACAACTAGATGATACTCGGCGTGATGTCTCCCTATCTAATAAAATGCATAAAAAACATGTAAAAACTCAATATGATAAAATCATTAGACCTTGTGTTTTTTTCTGAAGGTGACTTGGTCCTGCTATATGACCGGGATCATGAAATTTAGGGGATGGAAAATTCGAGCCCATGTGGCATGGCCCTTGCATTGTTAAATGTGTGTTAGAAAAAGGGGCTTAGGAGCTGGTAGATTATGATGGAGTTTCCTTGGGTGAACCCAGAAATGGGATTTACCTTAAACGATATTATGCTTAGAGTGGTTCTACATATGTTCTTTATAAATATTGCAACATACTTTAATGTGGTTTTATTTCCTTTTTCATCGATTTCTACCTACTGCTTATCTGACATGGTGCTTGATTTACATAGGTCAGCGTCCCTTCTACCTTATTTCGACTTTGTTGATGGTTTTAGTAATAGTACCCAAAACCTTGCATCTATTGCATGGAAAATCTACACACCCACTAATGAGTTGATAAGTCTACACAGTATATTCCTTAGGCATGCAACTGATAATATTGTGGAATATAGTGCAGTCATTGAACTATTAACTAAATCCATTTCACTTGGTATTCGATGCTTAGTTGTTTGACTTGACTCTCAACTCGTGGTACTACAATTAAGTAACATTTATTCTATCTGAAGTCCAACTCTTTTACAGGTATATTTAAGGGTTCGCCTCTTGGAAAGAGAATTTGATTATTTAGAATTTCAACATATTCTAATAAATCTAATTAGATTGACAGACGCTTTAGCTAATCATCTGTTAGATAGACATTTACAACATTTGTAAATATCACATACACACTTTGCATTGTATAAGACAAAAGTAGAAATTACTTTATATTAAGGTTCCAAAAATATTACAAAATGCGTTGAGACAACACCAAGCCTATAGCTTTCATATCAATACATGTCGATGGTCAAAAAAGACTAAAAGGAATCGTAATGGTGCTCATGATAGCACACTACTTTCTGAGCTACCCTCTAGAGAAAATGAGCTATACGTCCAGAAACCCTTGTCGTGTTCCATTGGTACTGACGTGGTAGGTCATCAATCTGAACGTCTGGAATGCCTATGGTCAGTACCTCAAGGTTATGCTCAATATCCTCAAGATCCTATGTTGTCATGTGGTTCTGAGCCACCATCACACCTATCTTGCCCCACCTTTGGATTGGTGAGGCCCTATACGGTCTGGATGGTCCAATATTTGTATGTTGAAAGCCAAATTAGTCTCAATTTACCTCCTCCTTCGAATTTACGCCAACTCCAAAGTTTGCAAGGGAAGGAAAAAGATTTATGACGATTTGTTCCCAAATATGAAGAACTTACCAAGGGTTTTATCCGACTTCTTAAAAAAGGGGTTCCCTTTGTTTGGGATGACGCTACTCAAATGACATTTGATTCTTTAAAGCATGCATTGACTCATAATCCATTGTTGCATCCCCCAGACTATAGTCGTGATTATTATTTATACCTTTTTGCTTCTAACAGTATCGTTGCTATGGTGTTGGTACAAGAGGACGATTTGCATGATGAACATGTGGTCTACTATTTTAGTAAGAGTATGTCTCCTACTGAAATCAAATATTCACATGTGGATAAATTGGCATTGGATGTTGTTCAATTTGTCCAACGTTTTCGTCACTACATGTTACTTTGGAAAACCACCATTATTTCTGATTGTAACCCCATGAAACATATCTTGACTAGACAAGTGATAGGGGGGAAATACTCCAAATGGATTTTCATCCTACAAGAGTTTGATTTGGAATTTGACAGATCCAAATATAAGAAATATTTGGTCTTCGCTAAGATGATTTATGACCTTCCCTCCTATGAATTTGAGAGTCTGACAGAAGAATCAATTCTCGATGAATCCATTTTCTAATCAACTCTTTTAATCTATGGTATGGAGAAATCATCATCTATTTCTAAACCCATACCTTTCGGCATGATCTCTCGAGTACTAAACGTCTTCGTATTTGATACCAAGCTTGCCAATACATCATTATTGGCAATACAATTTATCGTTGTGGTGTCGATTCCAATTTTCGATGGTGTTTAATGCATGAGGAATATGAGAGAGCCCTTAATGATTTTCATGTTGGAGCATGTGGTGATCATGTGTATGGGTATGCCACCGCCCAAAAAATTCTACAGGTGGGTTATTTTTTTCCATCATTATTTAAAGATTGCATTCTTGCAGTCCAAAAATGTCATGTGTGCCAGATCTACGATCGTAAGTTGCGCGCCCCTCCTGCTCCTCTCCACCCTGTAGTTTCCATTGGTCCATTTGCAAATGGGGCATTGATTTCATGACATGTAACCCTCACTCATTCGAGGGGAATGGGTACATTATTGTCGCCATAGACTATTTTACTAAATGGGCCAAGGCGAAGCCTACATATAATAATACCGAGAAAACTACAACTCTTTTCTTTTTTAATCACATTATTACTCGATCCGGTGTGCCTCAATCCATTGTCATTGATCATGGAATTCATTTTCACAATTATATGATGTCGGAACTAACCACCAAGTTGGGTTTATAACATGAAAACTCAACTCCTTGCTATCTGCAGGCCATTGGCCAAGTCAAAGCAACCAACAAAGTTTTGTCAACTATGCTTCAAAGGATGATAGGGATTCATAAATCAAATTGGCATACAATGATTTTTTTGGCATTATGGGCATATCGAACTTCAGTTAAAACAACTACGAGTTTTACACCATTTAAGCTGGTGTATGTTTTAGAAGTCGTGCTTCCAATTGAATGTGAAATACCATTTTTGAAACTAGTTGTTGAATTACTTCCTAATACCTCAGCCGAGGAGGAATGTCTTTTGCATTTGACACAACTAGATGAAACTCAGCGTGATGTCTCCCTAGTTAATGAAATGCATAAAAAACATGTAAAAACTCAATATGATAAAATCGTTAGACCTTGTGTTTTTTTCTGAAGGTGACTTGGTCCTGCTATATGACCGGGATCGTGAAACTTAGGGGATGGAAAATTCGAGCCCATGTGGCATGGCCCTTACATTGTTAAATGTGTGTTAGAAAAAGGGGCTTAGGAGCTGGTAGATTATGATGGAGTTTCCTTGGGTGAGCCCAGAAATGGGCTTTACCTTAAATGATATTATGCTTAGAGTGGTTCTACATATGTTCTTTGTAAATATTGCAACATACTTTAATGTGGTTTTATTTCCTTTTTCATCGATTTCTGCCTACTGCTTATCTGACATGGTGCTTGATTTGCATAGGTCAGCATCCCTTCTACCTTATTTCGACTTTGTTGATGGTGTTAGCCATAGTACCCAGAACCTTGCATCTGTTGCATGGGAAATCTACACACCCACTAATGAGTTGATAAGTCTACACAGTATATTCCTTAGGCATGCAACTAATAATATTGTGGAATATAGTGCAGTCATTGAACTATTAACTAAATCCATTTCACTTGGTATTCGATGCTTAGTTGTTTGAATTGACTCTCAACTTGTGGTACTGCAATTAAGTAACATTTATTCTATCTGAAGTCCAACTCTTTTACGGGTATATTTAAGGGTTCACCTCTTGGAAAGAGAATTTGATTATTTAGAATTTCAACATAGTTCAAGAAATCTAAATAAATTGACAAACGCTTTAGCTAATCATCTGTTAGATAGACATTTACAACATCTGTAAATATCACATACACACTTTTCATTGTATAAGACAAAAGTAGAAATCACTTTATAGTAAGGTTCCAAAAATATTACAAAATGTGTTGAGACAACACCAAGCCTATAGATTTCATATCAATACATGTCGATGGTCAAAAAAGACTAAAAGGAATCCTAATGGTGCTCATGATAGCACACTACTTTCTGAGCTACCCTCTAGAGAAAATGAGCTATACGTCCAGAAACCCTTGTCGTGTTCCATTGGTACTGACGTGGTAGGTCATCAATCTGAACGTCTGGAATCCCTATGGTTAGTACCTCAAGGTTATGCTCAATATCCTCGAGATCCTATGTTGTCTCACAGTTCTGAGCCACCATCGCACCTATCTTTCCCCACCTTTGGATTGGTGAGGCCCTATATGGTCTGGATGGTCCAATATCTGCATGTTGAAAGCCAAATTAGTCTCAATACACCCAAAAAATAAAATAAAATCAAAATTTAAAAATGGTTTCTTTATTACCTACATCGGTCTAATGATACCCCGCTGGAAGGATCAGGTCTGGATATCCTTGGAAATACATTCCTTCATAGGCATATTCCTCTACCATGATGAGTTGTTTCTTCACCCATCTAAAGAAATTCTCATCGTAGGAGACTATGGGACCGCCACCATGGCGCATCATCAGGTCCACCCACCTTGTCATTCAAGGCTCTCATGGGTCGGGGTCTTCGTCTAACACCATAGACTGTAAGTGAAAAAGTGGAAATCTTTCCAGGAATAAAGAGACTAAGATTGACCCATAACCGAATTGTTTCATTCAATCAGTCTTGCACTTTGTCAACTAATCCTTCATTCTTTCGATTAGTCCCTCGCATCAATTGAACATTGTTGGAGCCATACAATCCACTACATATTGCATCCGGGAGTTGGTGGGAAAATAAGGATTTTCACTTCTGACAACTCGATTAATGGTAAATAAAACATTTCTCAAGGAGAGGTCCCTCACATTTTAAATTGGAATCTTACCACTACTCTTCCTTGTCCTGACAATGCAATGTTGTGCAATATAATTCTCGGTCTTATTGTCGCCACCTCTGAATCGAGACAACTATATTCTATATTCATGCCTTGATATCCCAGTTACTAAATATATGTCTTTGATATCCAAATCCAAATCATGGACACCAACCTTGAACACTTGTTCATCAGGTTCCCACATCTTCACCAAGAACAATAGAAACTTAACCTGAGCCCTCATGCCATGGATTTTGAAAAAAATATCCAATCCACACCTTTGGAGAGCCAACATAGTATTTGGATAATTAGCAGAAATTTGATCTTATAACTCATGCTCTCTTTCCCTCCATTCCAACATTTTAATCAATCAAAAACCTACAAACAACCAAGGAAGAATCTACTTGTCATCAAAGAACTGAAATTTTCAAGCAACATTTCTCAAAATCCAAGAGAAAATTGGGTTTCCCGGTGTCGCACTCTGAGTATTATACACAAAGAGGCAGTTTCACAGTTCCTGATAGGGAAATACTGCAACACTCTATAGTGTCACAATTCCCGATATCGATAACCTGTGACACCCAGGAGGCGCATTTTAGGGCTTGCTTACAAGCTCAAAATCACCCAAGAATGCCTTGAAATGATAGAAAACAACTATTAAATGAAAGGGGGAGAGAATATCTCTTACCTAGAGAAAATGAGAGTTTGAATCGTCCACTAATATGCTCAAAATACTTGCCTAGAGTTTCAACCAAAATAGGGATTGTTTACTATGGAAGAAGTAAAAAGACAATGGTGAAAAAACAAATTACATTTGCCCATTGTTGACCTAGTGAAGAATATTCCTTTTAGTATTCTTTTCATTTTTTACCCACTTTCACATAGTCCTTAATTGATTGTCTTGATTATAAAACATGATTGATTGATGGTTTTTTCTAGATTGTGCGGGTGAGAGGTCATATTTGAAACATACAATTACAGTCAAAAGTATTTTTTATTGTTTTTTCCTAGGAAAAATGAAAACTTTAAAAAGTACCAAAACACTATAGGGATTTTCTTTAATCTCTTTTTGAAACCCTATAAATATGAAAAGATCAATGAGCGAACTTGCTTTCTTTCATGCTCATTAAATAATTTGAAAGAGCATCTATCCAGGTTTAGTTTACCCCTTTTTTGGGCTGAGTATGATTAATTACGAAAAAAAGGAATATTCTAGTCAATATTGACTAGAAGAGTTCTCCTAAGTATTATTTTATACTTTTTTTGAGCTTGGGAGACTAAATTTATGAAAAATTTAACCCCGAAATTTTATTTAAGTGTTTTTAAAACTCTCTAAACATGAAAACCCACCGAGTTTATTTTCTCTGGACTCGTAAAATTTGCATTGAAAGACCCAGATGGGACTTAACCACTCCTTCCTAGGGTTCATTAAAAATACTCTGAAGAACTCATCCGAAGGACTCATTCGAAGGATGATCTTATAGTACAATCATATGTTATCCTCCTCAAGCTTGTGTAAAAATAAAGAGGTACTCACCAAACATGGTGGGGGGAAATTGGGAAGGGAACTTATATAAATTTTGTATTAATCCCTAGCAGCTAGTCGCTCTTGAACATGACACCCTTTCACTCCTTGTGCCAAGGTTGGGAAATACATTTATCTCTCGTTGATCATATTCCTCCGTGAGTATACTCTTTGTTTTGTGATCTTGTTTTGAGTCTATTTTTCCAAGACAGTTGTCATGTCATCCATATGTTCAAGATAAGTCTAGTTTAAAATAAACATGTTACAGTCTCAGCCATCCCTGAGTCAGTCATACAACAATCCATGCTCTATCTACTTCAATTATGTGCACCTGTTTCATGTTGTTGATGGTGGATACCTCAAGGCCCTCTTGCGATGGACCACTTCCTATCGACTTCATCACATTATATAGGAAGATGGTTTAGAAACCCTATAGTACCTTGGAACTTGCATGCCTAAATGGCAAGTTTCCTCACCTTCGACGATAGGTGTTCATCAATGACCTTCGATCGAAATATTCTATGGGTGTTCGACCTCATCTCATTTATTCACATTCAATAGAATGTACTTGTGTATCTTAAGGGCCATTGTCATCATTGGTGGTTCCTTTTGCATATGTTAACGATAATCATCATTGATCGGTAATAAGATGGTTTCTACCATGTTTGACGTTAACAATTTTATTCACATGGTTATATTCGTACTATTGGATGGTGGAAATGAAGACCTTGGGTCTAATTAAACAAATCTAGGCAGCGATGGAGTATTTTGAGTTTGTATTATTGCATAGATCCACAGTGTATGTCTTGTGGCTATGTTTATATTTGAAACATTTCGGCATGGATCCACGGTGTAATTTGGTGGCCATGACATATCATATAGAGATATTTTCATGCAAACATCTATGCTTGGAGTCATTCAAATTCTGAGTATGGAAATTCCTACCTCATAGATGATGTTTTAATTCCTTGTTTTTTGTTGACAAGTCTCCAACTGATGAGTTATTTGCTTCAATACCCATACGGTAAAGTATTTCAGATATCACCGCTTCTAGCTTCATACTTTGGGGGCATTCAGTTACAAAATATTTTGTCACAACTGATGATATTCACTTATCCTATATCATCTTAAGCACACAAGCTATGATTAATGAAGAAGAATCTTACTTTGAGAGAAGGAAAGCATGCAAAAAGGGTTATACATGTTGTTAGGGCCTTTACAACCTTAATTTAAGAGAGTGTCATAGATTGCATCACTGCAAGGTGCGAAACCCTCAAGTGTCGCATGTTGCACCACTACAGGGTGAAACAGTGTCTTAGGTTTCTCTACTGCAGGGTGAGACACTGCTTAAAAAGGGGAGAAAATGATGGATTTCAAGAATATTCTAGAAGAGAAGCTTTGAGATGAGGTGTTCTCCGATTGGTTTGGATCTCATCCATACTCATAATCTTGGGGGATCCTAACCTCTCATCCTAACCGCCTCACCCTTATCCTCTTCAATATATAAAAGGAGGCTTCTCTCATGAGGAAAGGATAATAGTTAATAGAAAATAGTGAATTATTGATACCTTTACTCTTGGTTTGTTATTGGAGGATTGTTAGTAATTATTTGGCTTTGAGGAATTCAATATTAGCTTAAGGAGTCAGTTGATGGTGATGGATTTCATGGATTCATTGTGGGTATTGGAGCAATGATCTTGTTGGAAGGATATTCACAACATCAAGGAATATTTGGTTGTAATCTCTTTTCGTTTATCATTAATACAATAATATAGTTTCTTTCCCACAAAGTTTGTCTTTATTTGATTGTCTTTGTTGAATCTCTCCTTGACCAGTTGCATAGGTTACATCAAATTATACTTGTTGCTTTCACCTTTGTTGGCTTGTGTCTCTTGTAGGTTCTCATACATAAGTCTAGCGACAAAGAAACTGGAAGATACAACTAGTGAGGACAACCTTCGATTACAAGGTATGGATCTTTCGCTAATTGATAATTTGATTATGTGAAACCTAGAGAAAGTTATATGTTTTGTATGTTTTGTATGTTTTGTTCTAGTCTTGGTTTCTGAGTCTAGGGAGATCAGTCTGTGTTCGCAAAGACCAATTTTTCCAGTAAAAAATGGTCCAAAAATATCAAACACGCTCTAATTTTTAATGATTTGTGGGATGGTCATGGAATTTGTGAAGGAGAGGATGACAGTGGACATACCAAACCTATAGTATATAAGGAGCTTTCAATATGGAAGAATAAAGATAGGAAATCATATGCCTTGATTACTACGACGTTAAGTGAAGAGGTGACTTGCCATACTATTTCTATAAAAGACTCATATGGTGCTTTAAATAAATTAAAGGAGTTGTATGACTCACACTTAGAATTGGAACTCATACAGTTATTGGTGAAGCTCTTCAACCTAGAGTTGAATGATGATGATCCCATGGATTTAGCTTCTAAGATAAAATCCATCATGCATAGCATCGATTCCACTGGAGTGAAGATAGACA
Organism: Picea mariana; assembly: GCA_032191745.1. Classification (NCBI taxonomy): domain Eukaryota; kingdom Viridiplantae; phylum Streptophyta; class Pinopsida; order Pinales; family Pinaceae; genus Picea; species Picea mariana. Next base: position 13,438 of record JASDQU010819649.1, on the reverse strand, counting down.
TTCCTCTCATGGCCTTCATTAAGGCCCTATACCCTACATTTTTTCACTACCTTGAATCCCTGCAATCTAGTAGCCAAATGAAGTCCATCACATTTGACTCTTTGGTGGAGAAAGTTGCAAAATGTGAGAAATATTTTGGAAAGAAGACAACTCAACCCACTGGAGATACCATGTACCTTGCTCAAAAAGGGAAGAATCAATCACATGATTCTTCTAGAGGAGAAGGCAATAAAAGAGGACATGAAAGAAATAACTTCAGAGCCAGGGGGTAGGCACAATCAAGGTGAGACATCTAATCTTCATTCTGTCTATTGTGGAAAGAATGTACATGATACAAAGACATGCAGAATCCCTTGGGAGAAGATCAAATACAAGCAAGATCATAAATAATACAATCATTATATTGTTTCCCATTTCAATATTTGGACTAAGTGAAGATTTATTTAACACTTCAATTGCTTCTTGGAGAGATGCATGGTTGTTTGACACTAGTGTAATGATGCAAGAGAATCTTTTCAAAATTGTATTTTTCTAAGTTTTAATAGGTTTCTAGAGGGTTCTAGATTGGTCTACGTAGGGAGGAGTTTGTTGTCCTTAAAAATTCCATGTGATGTAACAAAATTTCTAATTTAGCATATTGTTGAGTAATTTAGGGACATGTTTTGGTTTGTTTATATTTTTTAGGACATGAATCCATACTTTAGGTATTTGATCAATTCCTCTCCATAATTGTATGAAATTTGAATAAAACCCTCGAGAAGAACAAGAATACACGAGGGCATAATAGTGAGAGAAAAGAGTGAAGCAAATTCCTGGTGTTGAGGAATATTGTAATTCTAGTTCATTAATAGAATTTCTAGATTGTGTTGTATGTATGTATAACTGTTATTTTTCTCTCAGTCTTTACAATCATTGAAT
>JASDQU010819649.1:0-11458 GCA_032191745.1 Picea mariana | reverse complement strand
GTGAAACTTAGGGGATGGAAAATTCGAGCCCATGTGGCATGACCCTTACATTGTTAAATGTGTGTTAAAAAAAGGGGCTTAGGAGATGGTAGATTATGATGGAGTTTCCTTGGGTGAACCCAGAAATGGGCTTTACCTTAAACGATATGATGCTTAGAGTGATTCTACATATGTTCTTTGTAAATATTGCAACATACTTTAGTGTGGTTTTATTTCCTTTTTCATCGATTTCTGCCTACTGCTTATCTAACATGGTGCTTGATTTGCATAGGTTAGCATCCCTTCTACCTTATTTTGACTTTGTTGATGGTGTTAGCCATAGTACCCAGAACCTTGCATCTGTTGCATGGGAAATCTACACACCCACTAATGAGTTCATAAGTCTACACAGTATATTCCTTAGGCGTGCAACTAATAATATTGTGGAATATAGTCCAGTCATTGAACTATTAACTAAATCCATTTCACTTAGTATTTGATGCTTAGTTGTTCGACTTGACTCTCAACTCGTGGTACTGCAATTAAGTAACATGTATTCTATCTGAAGTACAACTCTTTTACGGGTATATTTAAGGGTTCGCCTCTTGGAAAGAGAATTTGATTATTTAGAATTTCAACATATTCCAAGAAATCTAAATAAATTGACAGACACTTTAGCTAATCATCCATTAGATAGACATTTACAACATCTGTAAAGATCACATACACACTTTTCATTGTATAAGACAAAAGTAGAAATCACTTTATATTAAGGTTCCAAAAATATTACAAAATGCGTTGAGACAACACCAAGCCTATAGCTTTCATATCAATACATGTCGATGGTCAAAAAAGACTAAAAGGAATCCTAATGGTGCTCATGATAGCACACTACTTCCTGAGCTACCCTCTAGAGAAAATGAGCTATATGTCCAGAAACCCTTGTCGTGTTCCATTGGTACTGACGTGGTAGGTCATCAATCTGAACATCTGGAATGCCTATGATCAGTACCTCAAGGTTATGCTCAATATCCTCGAGATCCTATGTTGTCTCGCAGTTCTGAGCCACCATCACACCTATCTTTCCCCACCTTTGGATTGGTGAGGCCCTATACGGTCTAGATGGTCCAATATTTGCATGTTGAAAGCCAAATTAGTCTCAATACACCCAAAAAATAAAATCAAATCAAAATTTTAAAAATGGTTTCTTTATTACCTACATCGATCTAATGATACCCCGCTGGAAGGATCAGTTCTAGATATCCTTGGAAATACATTCCTTCGTAGGCATATTCCTTTACCATGATGATTTGTTTCTTCACCCATCTGAAGAAATTNACCGCCACCATGGCACATCATCAGGTCTACCCACCTCGTCATTCAAGGCTCTCATGGGTCGAGGTCTTCATCTAACACCATAGACTGTAAGTGAAAAAGTGGAACTCTTTCCAGGAATAAAGAGACTAAGATTGACCCATAACCAAACTGTTTCATTCAACCAGTCTTGCACTTTGTCAACTAATCCTTCATTCTTTCGATTAGTCCCTCGCATCGATTGAACATTGTTGGAGCCATACAATCCACTACATATTGCATCTGGGAGTTGGTGGGAAAATGAGGAGTTGCACTTCTGACAACTTGATTAATGGTAAATAAAACATTTCTCAAGGAGAGGTCCCTCACATTTTAAATTGGAATCTTACCACTACTCTTCCTTGTCCCAACAATGCAATGTTGTGCAATATAATTCTCGGTCTTATTGTCGCCACCCCTGAATCGAAACAAATATATTCTATCTCCATGCCTTGATATCCCAGTTACTAAATATATGTATTTGATATCCAAATCCAAATCATGGACACCAACCTTGAACACTTGTTCGTCGGGTTCCCACATCTTCACCAAGAACAATAGAAACTTAACCTGAGCCCTCATGCCATGGATTTTGAAAAAAATATCCAATCCACACCTCTGGAGAGCCAACATAGTATTTGGATAATTAGCAGAAATTTGATCTTATAACTCGTGCTCTCTTTCCCTCCATTCCAATATTTTAATCAGTCAAAAGCCTGCAAACAACCAAGGAAGAATTTACTTGTCATCCAAGAACTGAAATTTTCAAGCATCACTTCCTCAAAATCCAAGAGAAAATTGGGTTTCCCGGTGTCGCACTCTGAGTATTATACACAAAGAGGCAGTGTCACGGTTCTTGATAGGGAAATACTGTGACACTCTAGAGTGTCACAATCCCCGATATCGATAACCTGCGACACCCAGGAGGCGCATTTTATGGCTTTCTTACAAGCTCAAAATCACCCAAGAATTCCTTGAAATGATAGAAAACGACTATTAAATGAAAGGGGGAGAGAATATCTCTTACCTAGAGAAAACGAGAGTCTGAATCGTCCACTAATATGCTCGCAATCCTTGCCTAGAGTTTCAACCAAAATAGGGATTGTTTACTATGGAAGAAGTAAAAAGACAATGGTGAAAAAACAAATTACATTTGCCCATTGTTGACCTAGTGAAGAATATTCCTTTTAGTATTCTTTTCATTTTTTACCCACTTTCATATAGTCCTTAATTGGTTTCCTTGATTATAAAACATGATTGATTGATGGTTTTTTCTAGATTGTGCGGGTGATAGGTCATATTTGAAACATACAATTACAGTCAAAAGTATTTTTTATTGTTTTTTTCTAGGAAAAATGAAAACTTTAAAAAGTTCCAAAACACTATAAGGATTTTCTTTAATCTCTTTTTGAAACCCTATAAATATGAAAAGATCAATGAGCGAACTTGCTTTCTTTCACGCTCATTAAATAATTTGAAAGAGCATCTATCCAATTTTATTTTACCCCTTTTTTGGGCTGAGTATGATTAATTACGAAAAAAGGAATATTCTAGTCAATATTGACTAGAAGAGTTCTCCTAAGTATTATTTTATACTTTTTTCGAGCTTGGGAGACTAAATTTACGAAAAAGTTAACCCTGAAATTTTATTTAAGTGTTTTTAAAACTCTCTAAACATGAAAACCCACCGAGTTTATTTTCTCTGGACTCATAAAATTTGCATTGAAAGACCCATATGGGACTTAACCACTCCTTCCTAGGGCTCGTTAAAAATAATCCGAAGGACTCATTCGAAGGATGATCTTATAGTACAATCATATGTTATCCTCCTCAAGCTTATGTAAAAATAAAGAGGTACTCACCAAACATGGTGGGGAGAAATTGGGAAGGGAACTTATATAAATTTTGTATTAATCCCTAGCAGCTAGTCTCTCTTGAACATGACACCCTTTCACTCCTTGTGCCAAGGTTGGGAAGTACATTTATCTCTCATTGATCATATACCTCCATGAGTCTACTCTTTGGTTTGTGATCTTGTTTTGAGTCAATTTTTCCAAGACAGTTGTCGTGTCATCCATATGTTCAAGATAAGTCTAGTTGAAAATAAACATGTTACAGTCTCAGTTATCCCTGAGTCAGTCATACAACAATCCATGCTCTATCTACTTCAAATATGTGCACCTGTTTCATGTTGTTGATGGTGGATACCTCAAGGCCCTCTTGCGATGGACCACTTCCTATCGACTTCATCACATTATATAGGAAGATGGTTTAGAAACTCTATAGTACCTTGGAACTTGCATGCCTAAATGGCAAGTTTCCTCACCTTCGACGATAGGTGTTCATCAATGACCTTCGATCGAAATATTCTATGGGTGTTCGACCTCATGTCATTTATTCACACTTAGTAGAATGTACTTGTGTATCTTAAGGGCCATTGTCATCATTGGTGGTTCCTTTTGCATATGTTAACGATAATCATCATTGATCGGTAATAAGATGGTTTCTACCATGTTTGACTTCAACAATTTTATTCACATGGTTAGATTCATACTATGGGATGGTGGAAATGAAGACCTTCAGTATTATTAAACAAATCTAGGCAGCGATGGAGTATTTTGAGTTTGTATTGTTGCATAGATCCACAGTGTATGTCTTGTGGCTATGTTTAGATTTGAAACATTTCGGCATGGATCCACGGTGTAATTTGGTGGCCATGATATATCATATAGAGATATTTTCATGCAAACATCTATGCTTGGATTCATTCAAATTCTAAGTATGGAAATTCCTACCTCATAGATGATGTTTTAATCCCTTGTTTTTAGTTGACAAGTCTCCAACTAATGAGTTATTTGCTTCAATACCCATACGGTAAAGTATTTCAGATATCACCGCTTCTAGCTTCATACTTTGGGTGCATTCAGTTACAAAATATTTTGTCGCAACTGACGATATTCACTTATCCTATATCATCTGAAGCACACAAGATATGATTAATGAAGAAGAATCCTACTTTGAGAGAAGGAAAGCATGAAAAAAGGGTTATACATGTTGTTAGGGCCTTTACAACCTTAATTTAAGAGAGTTTCGTAGATTGCATCACTGCAAGGTGCGAAACCCTCAAGTTTCGCATGTTGCACCACTACAGGGTGCGACAGTGTCTCAGGTTTCTCTACTGCAGGGTGCGACACTGCTTAAAAAGGGGAGAAAATGATGGATTTCAAGAAGATTCTAAAAGAGAAGCTTTGAGATGAGGTGTTATCCGATTGGTTTGGATCTCATCCATACTCATAATCTTGGGGGATCCTAACCTCTCATCCTAACCTCCTCACCTGTATCCTCTTCAATATATAAAAGGAGGCTTCTCTCATGAGAAAAGGATAATAGTTAATAGAAAATAGTGAATTATTGATAGCTTTACTCCTGGTTTGTTATTGGATGATTGTTAGTAATTATTTGGCTTTGAGGAATTCAATCTTAGCTTAAAGAGACAGTTGATGGTGATGGATTTCATGGATTCATTGTGGGTATTGGAGCAGTGATCTTGTTGGAAGGAGCTTCACAACATCAAGGAATATTTGGTTGTAATCTCTTTTTGTTTATCATTAATACAATAATATAGTTTCTTTCCCACAAAGTTTGTCTTTATTTGATTATCTTTGTTGAATCTCTCCTTGATTAGTTGCATAGGTTACATCAAATTATACTTGTTGCTTTCACCTTTGTTGGCTTGTGTCTCTTGTAGGTTCTCATACATAAGTCTAGCGACAAAGCAACTGGAAGATAAAACTAGTGAGGACAACCTTCGATTACAAGGTATGGACCTTTCGCTAATTGGTAATTTGATTATGTGAAACCTAGAGAAAGTTATATGTTTTGTATGTTTTGTTCTAGTCTTGGTTTCCTAGTCTGGGGAGATCAGTCTGTGTTTGCAGAGACTGATTTTTCCAGTAACAAATGGTCCAAAAATATCAAACACGCTCTAATTTTTAATGATTTGTGGGATGGTCATGGAATTTGTGAAGGAGAGGATGACAGTGGACATACCAAACCTATAGTAGATAAGGATCTTTCAATATGGAAGAATAAAGATAGGAAATCATATGCCTTGATTACTACGACGGTAAGTGAAGAGGTGACTTGCCATACTATTTCTATAAAAGACTCATATGGTGCTTTAAATAAATTAAAGGAGTTGTATGAATCACACTTAGAATTGGAACTCATACAGTTACTGGTGAATCTCTTCAACCTAGAGTTGAATGATGATGATCCCATGGATTTAGCTTCTAAGATAAAATCCATCATGCATAACATCGATTCCACTGGAGTGAAGATAGACATTCATCTCATGGCCTTAATTAAGGCCCTCTACCCTACATTTTTTTACTACCTTGAATCCCTGCAATCTAGTAGCCAAATGAAGTCCATCACATTTGATTCTTTGGTGGAGAAAGTTGCAAAATGTGAGAAATATTTTGGAAAGAAGACAACTCAACCCATTGGAGAGACCATGTACCTTGCTCAAAAAGGGAAGAATCAATCACATGATTCTTCTAGAGGAGAAGGCAATAAAAGAGGACATGAAAGAAATAATTTCAGAGGCAAGGGGTAGGCACAATCAAGGTGAGACATCTAATCTTCATTGTGTCTATTGCGGAAAGAATGTACATGATACAAAGACATGCAGAATCCCTTGGGAGAAGATCAAATACAAGTAAGATCATAAATAATACAAAGATAAAGTATCAGATCGGGCGAAAGGTAAAGCACTTGAATCTTCTCATTATATTGTTTCCCATTTCAATATTTGGACTAAGTGAAGATTTATTTAACAATTCAATTGCTTCTTGGAGAGATGCATGGTTGCTTGACACTCGTGTAATGATGCAAGAGAATCTTTTCAAAATTGTATTTTTCTAAGTTTTAATAGGTTTCTAGAGGGTTCTAGATTGGTCTACGTAGGGAGGAGTTTGTTTTCCTTAAAAATTCCATTTGATGTAACAAATTTGCTAATTTAGTATATTGTTGAGTAATTTAGGGACATGTTTTGGTTTGTTTATATTTTTTAGGACACAAATCCATACTTTAGGTATTTGATCAATTCCTCTCCATAATTGTATGAAATTTGAATAAAACCCAAGAGAAGAACAAGAATACACGAGGGCATAATAGTGAGAGAAAAGAGTGAAGCAAATTGTGGGTGTTTAGGAATATTGTAATTCTAGTTCATTAATAGAATTTCTAGATCGTGTTGCATGTGTGTATAACTGTTATTTTTCTCTCAGTCTTTACAATCATTGAATTCCTATCACTTAAAATGTAGTTCTCTGTTCGAACCCTCTTGTTTCATTGCCACATTTGAATTGTTGAATTAATTTGTTGAGAGTTAATTTCAAGAGGAAGAATATGTTTGATTTCAAGGTTGGATCGATCAACCGGATCAAGAGAAGAATCGGTCTACACGAGGAAAATTTCAGCAAACAGTGTTATCTAAAATATAGAGTAAAGGAAACCATCTGGGAACAAGTGCTACGAAAAAGTTGGATATCATTTTTGGGTCCGAATAGAAAGGATATGCATGATCCAGGTGAAGTGGGTCCATCTAAGGTCGAGGTCACCGATGAGGTCGGATATCATTTTGAGATATGGATAAGTAAGTCATCTGGGATCCGGTCTAAAGCGAAATCATTCGGGTGTTCAAATTGAGGGAGACTGGATATTAATTTAGTTCTAGATATAGTGAGCTATATGATATCCAGATGAAGCTAAGTCATATGAGGTCGTGTGCAATGAAGGAACCAGATACAAATTGAGATATCCAGATCAAGAGCCCATCAGAATCCTAGATACAAAGGATTATCCCGGATATAAAGAATTATGGATACAGGTGATTGCATCTGTACATTCAGAACTTAATTTAATATGATAGTTTAGTAAGTTATGAATACAAGGGGAGTTGGATATTGAAGATCCATATTTGTGAGTAAAGGGGTATTCCAGTTCTTTTTTGTTTTGATAAAAATTTCATAAGGATTTTGGGGTTTCAATATTAAGCCCTACCATTTAAAAGTTTTTTTTTACAAAGAACGAGTAATCACTTTGTAATCATGATATTGGTTAAGCTAAAGAGATCGCAGGAGAACTTTGGATAGAGGAGGTGTTCAATCCTTGAGAACTCAGGCAAAATATTGAACCTATCGTTGATTTTGTTATTGAATTGATTCTATAATTTTAAGGAATGAATGTGTGTATGGGAGACTCTAAGTAACTCCTATAGGAGGATACAATTTGTGGTGTGAAGAGATCATAGATAGATAGATAGAACCTGCATCATGCAACATGCCACACGACCTTCTAGAGATAATTCTTTGAAGATTTCAATGACAATGTAGATTGTATAGTCTATTTTGTAGATAAATCAAGTTTGAAACCTTCAAGAATTGGCATTGTCATACTTCAATTACCCAGATTCCTGGATTTTCTTCTGCATGATGTGCTCCATCTTCTTGAGTTGTGAAGGAACTTGTTGTCTCTTGTGCACATTTGATAGCAAGGACACTCTTTTCATATCTTTGATGGAAAATTTGAAATAAGAAAGGCTTCCAAAAACATGGTCATTATGACAATAGTGGAGGATGAGAGATTGTTGAAGGTTAAAGGGACATATTTTCATGCATAGAATTTTGCATACATATCTCACCACAATGAAGGTACGTTTCCATCTAGTCTCTTATGGCATGCTATATTTGGACACATTCATTATGAAAACCTTTTCTTTTTGAAAAAGAATGGTGTTTCCGGTTTTCCTACTATTCCTAGGAAATTAAAGCATTGTGATGTGTGTATCCTTGGAAAACATAGAAAAAAAATCCCATGATTTCACTTCCAGAGCATGTAGAAAAATGGGGTTGATACATTATAATTTGTGTGGCCCCATGCAGGTTCCATCTGCTAATGGAAATAAATACATCGTGTCTTTTATTGATTATTACAGTAGGATGTGTTGGGTGTCGTGTTTTAAAGCTCTCTAATATATCTGAGATATTTCGAGATATTCCGAGTTAAACCCATATCCGATATTTCTGAGATATTCCGAGTTATAACCCTATCTTTTGACATTTTCTTGGACATTCCAATATTTTCCTCCAATTTCACCAAGAAGTTACATTATGGACCCTCACCGATACTTTTCCTGAGACAAGATTTACAGCATTGGTTGGGTGTACTTGCTGAAATATAAATCATAGGATTTTGAAACTTTTAAAAAATTTCATGTATGGATCCAAAATGAAGTACAATCACATATTGTCACTCTTTGCACTGATAATGGAAGATAATATACATCTAATGAATTTGAAAACTATCTTCACCAAGATGGGATTCAACATCAAACCACGGTTCCATACAATCCTCAACAAAATAGTGTAGCTAAAAGAAACAAGACTCTCTTAAATATGGTTTTCTCCATGATGTTTTTCAAAAATGTGAAATTGATGTTTTGGTTTGATGCAGTTCTATGTGTAGTATATGTGAAAAATAGGAGTCCATATCGTGCTCTTGGGAACAAGAATCCTTATGAAATGCGGTGCGGTTGAATTCCTATGGTGGGGCATCTCAGTGTCTTTGGTTCCATCTACCATGCCTTAATTACTAAGGAGAAAAGAAACAAGATTGATGCAAGGAGTTGGAAGTGCATATTCTTGGAGCACTCAAATATCACCAAGACATATCGTCTTTACAATGAGATAAATAAGAAGTTCATTCTTTCCAGAGATGTAATTTTTCTTGAATCTTCTAAGAATGACAAAACTATTAAGTGATAGCTTGGTCATGTAGATAGATTCACCCATGTAAAAACATATCATGAGTTTAATTATGAGATTCCACATCTTGAAAGGGAGATCCATATCTTGTATCAATCTTTGGAAACTCCTTTTGAAGCACCATCTCCCCCTCATGAAGAAGTTCTAGCCACTTTTGATTAGAATAGAAAGTTCATTTAGATGATGTGATTGAGAGGATTGAAAGGTTGAACATTGGTGGAAATGTAGCACCATCTCAATCAATGGAGCAACCTGAACCATCTCATAAAGGTCCACCAAAGTGGCACATAAAGACACTTAAATTTGTTCATCTTGATAAGGTTAGAAAGACAGGAACTAAAATTTCTACAAGGAAAGATGGAGGTGATGTAGATAATTTAGATTCAGGTGATGTAGATGATATATATGTTTCATATGATTGTGAATTGAATTTATCTACTAACTTTGAACCAAGTTCCTTTGAAGAAGTTGTGTCTCATGATGAGTGAAAAGAATCCATGCAAAAGGAGTATGATGCTCTCATCAAGAATGGGACATGGAAGTTGTTGGACCCTCCATTTGGAACCGAACTACTTGGCTACAAGTGGGTCTTCAAGAATAAGAACAAATCAAATGGATCACTTGACAAGCACAAAGTGAGGCTCATGGCAAAAGGATTTGCACAAAAATAAGGCATTAATTATGAGGATACTTTTCCCCCACAACAAAATGGGCTACCATTTGTATTATTTGCCTTGGTAGCACATGATGGATGGAAAGTTCATCAAATGTATGTGAAGATTACTTTCTTTAATGAAGGATTGAAATAGAATGTCTTCATGTCTCAGCCAGAATGCTTTTTTGTGAAGGGACAAGAACAAAAAGTATGTAAACTCATCAAATTTTTATATGGCCTGAAACAAGCACTGCGAGCCTAGTATGAAAAGCTAATTGGGCATCTTTTGAAATTGAATTTCAAGAACTTTAATATTAATGATGCAACTATGTTTGTCAAGAAACTTGGAAAAAAATTGTATATATTGTGGTGTATGTAGATGATCTATTGATAACATGGAACAACGAAAGAGATATTGCATCCATAAAGAAAGAATTGAAGAAAGGCTTTGAGATGACACATTTGGGACATCTTCACTACTACTTGGGCATTGAAGTGACTCAAAATCCAAAGTACATATTTATCTCCCAAAATAATTACATTGGAGAATTGTTGAACAAGTTTGGCATGGTTGAGTGTAACCCTCTCTCTACTCCCTCTCTCTACTCCATTGGGACAAAATTTGAAGCTCACATCAAAAGAAGCTAATGAATTTGAGGATGTAACCAAGTACATATAGCTTATCGCAAGTCTTATCTACCTTACCACGACCAAACCATATATGTCATTCATTGTTGGGACTCTTTCCAAGTTTATGAAAAAACCTTGTGAAGGACACTGGTCTACTACAAAAAGAGTTCTAAAATACTTGAAGGGAACTCAATACTTTGGACTCAACTATTCTAAGGTGGACAACTTCAACCTGATTGGTTATTTTGATTCAGACTTTGATGGGGATGAGGAAAATGGAGTGTCAAATTCAAGTTATCTCATGAGTCTTGGATTAGCAGTTGTCTCCTGGATATCATGCAAACAATCAATTTCAGCAGATTCCACAATATAGGTAGAATATGTGGCAGCTACAAAAGAAACAAAGGAGATTGTGTGGCTCAGGAAAATACTCCAATATTTGTAGGAGAAACAGGTGAATTCTACTCCTTTTCTAGTTGAAAACACTTCTACAATCATGTTGGTCAGGAATCCCATATTCCATGATCAAACCAAGCACATCAACACAAAGTACCATCCTATTCGATATCATGTAGAGGCCAAGACTATTCACTTGAGAAATTGTTTCTCAAATGATAAAATTGTGGACATCTTTACCAAAGCTCTTGGAATAGAAAATTTTGAAAAGTTTAGAATGATGATTAGACTCACAAACACCCCTTTGGATTAAGGGTTTGAATGTTCGATGCCTAATCCTTAGGGATTGTGTAACGACCCCAATCGTTACGACTGCAAGTGAAGAAAAAGTGCAAAAAAAATCTTGTTTTTAGGCAGGAAGGCAACGACGAAAACAGTTGAACCACACAAAATGACGACGAAGGCAAGCACGCAGTTTAGGCAACGGGAAACTATGAATCAACCTACTAGCACAACGAGCAGTTGGGTGAGACATGCGTAATCAAAATATAGAAACGACCACCATCTCGACACAACGGTCTCAACGACCAGTAACTAGAAACTCTATGGCATGCAA
>JASDQU010819648.1:39930-56298 GCA_032191745.1 Picea mariana | reverse complement strand
GGGTATGTTACAAAAAAACTCTCAAAAAATAAAGTAAATGTCTCAAAATGATCTTAATTGAATCTGAAAAGAATAATTGGCTATCGATAGTGGACTCTAAGATGATCAACACATGCATTATTAAGTCTAATGACAATGAAGGAAATCATCTTGTTGGCGTGAAGGGCCCCATGCCATCATGATTGATGTCCATTTTGTATGTAATATATGTAAAGTTAGGAAGTATATTGTTGTATGTAAGGAATAATGAGACTTTCATAATACCTTTTCCATGTGTGATAAAAGACAAACAAATAAATAAATGACATAAGATGAACCAGAGAGAAGCTGGAGTATTGGGGACGCCTAACCTTCCAGTTATTCTCCCAGTCAAATCAACATTATATATCATGTATCCCCACAATGAGAAAAGGGCTCTTTGGTTGTGAATGATGTAGAGAGGTTGCCCATGTCACCAAGGAGCATAGAGATGAACTAGAGAGCCTATAACTTGCCCATTTTTTAATAAATAAGAGCCTGGACGAAGCCAAAAGAATGCTAGTTTTCTCATTTGGGTTTCCAGGGTAAATTCTCAGTTTATGTGTAGTTAATGCCTTGTGGTTGCATTATTTGTGAATGGTTACTTTGTGCACTGTAACTTAATGGTTGTCAGGGTTTTATTTAGCAAATTAAATTTCATACCAGCTTAGAATTTAACTCAATTTTATACAAAAATAGTCATCATGGGTTTGTAAGCCAGACTAACGACTCTTTAACCATATCCATGCATTGATTTTTCTGAGTTGGGAATCGATGAACATCCTTCCTGAGCTATTGCAAATTCATTAGGGGTTTCTAATTTTGTTTTGAGTCATTGGACACATTCTCTACTTTTTTGGGTGCTTTCCTTTGCCCAAAATTCATAGATGACCTATATATCAAAGTATAGGATTGTGTGGGTGTTTATTAGCTTCCCGCATACCATATACACATTTTTTCCCATCCTTTAGCTACCAAATTCACACTAAGACATTTTCCTCCTTTATTGAGTGCCAAGTCGACTTCTAAAACATTTTTCATTTCCAGCGAACGTTCAATCGACTTCCCTACATTTTTGTGCATTGTGGGTCACTAAAAAATACTTCAAAACATTTTTTTACACAGCTAGTTGTCAAATCCATCCTATAAATTATTTAATATGCCTTGGGCTATCAAATTTGTTGGTTGTGGAGCCTGATTATCTTCTTGATTTAGAGGTATTTTACTTTCAACCGTGTTTATACCCCCTGAAGTATTTACACCCCAGAAGTATGTACACTCTTCCACACGGGGGAGTGCAGAGGGGGGGTACCCCCTCTGTGGGGTCCGGGGGGGCTATCCCCCTGACTGGGGGGTCTGGGGGAAAGCGGGCCCCCAACGAGGGTTCGGGGGTGAAGCCCCCGAAGCAAAAATTGCCTTGTAAAAGTATATTGTAATTTCATTGTAAATCTGGACCGTTCATTATAAGGTCATAGATCTAATGATAGAGATTATGTTAGGGTTTTTTTGCCCTAGTAGGCAATCCTCTTTTATGAGGGAAATGTATTGCGGCTATGTATGTTGGCAAGTATTGTATTCTGAGAGAGGAGACTGTGAGAGAAAGAAGAGGAAGTTACAACAGGTTTTGTTGTAGGTTGTATCCCTTCATTTTACTGGATAATAATAAAGAAAGGACCTGGCAATTTCTCTGGTGGACGTAGCCCACACTGGGTGAACCACGTAAATCTATGTCTCTCTTGTATTGTGTATATTCTGTGTTTTGTTTCCACATTTGTTTTATTTTATTGCTCCGCGGTCTTGTTTTTCTAACAAAATTCACCTGTAGACTTTCTACTTAGAAATTGGTTGCTAAATTCAACTTTCCCAAGTTTTCCCTTCATGTTTGGTCATTGATTTCACCCTTAAAATTTTGATCTTGACCTCGATTCAACTCATTCCGACTTGGCTTTAATCTTGGTCGAATTCCTCTCCTACATTTGACCAACAAGAATTTTAGTCGACTAAATCTACCGTCCCTTTGACTATTGGTCTCTTTTGGTCGGATTGGCTCTTTTGGTCGATATGACCTTTGTTTCATCCAACTTGGTTGACCCAACTTTGGTCAAATTGACTTGGTCTACTTTCCTTGTCTTCGACTCAACTAGACTCATTTTTCCTTCAACTCATTCCCCATATAAACTTCTAGGTAGTCGACTTCATCAATGTTTTGGACTAACTCGATGATGGATTGATCAGTCGATTATTTTCCCATCAATAAAGGGCCAATGTTATATTTGTTACAGAGACTTTCATGTTGGTAAATTGGTGAGACTATAAGCCTCTTAATTATAGGTTAGATGGTATCAAAGAAGAAGTTTGAATGCATTCAGTGAGACCTTTATGGTAAGTACCTGTAGTGATTACAAAATAAGTGGACGAGAGTTGTTTCCAGGACTAGAGCAAAGTAGAGCATCAAGAATTTCAGGAGAAAATTATGAAGAAGAAGTGGAAGAAGACCCCAAGGTCAGGTTGGATCGATTTGAATAGAGTTTGGCCACATTGAAATCAATGGTTTCACAACTATTGGCAATGAAAAACAAGGAAAATCCATCTACAAAGACCTATCATGAAGGCCCCAAGAAGGAAGAAAATAAGTCCGAGACAAAGCGTATGACTAAGAGTGTAGCTACAACAAAACGCATGTACCTTTTCATGTAGAGGCCAAGGTGGACGTAAAGCATTAGTCCATGGAAGTAGATCGTATCAGGTTGAATGAATCGTTACATCATATGGAAGTATACTTTAGTGTGCACGAGGTAACTGAAAAACAAAATATTACTTTTTCTCAGTTGAAGTTTGAAGGCCGTGCTTTGACATGGTGGGAGAGTGATGCAGTAAGCATAGCACTAGGAAATGAGCCACCGATGACTAATTGGGAAGTGTTCAAGAACATGATTAAATATCAATTTTATCCAATATGTTACAATGAACACCAATATATGGTATGGAATTACTTTAGGCAGAGACAATGACAATCAGTCCAAGAGTTCATGACAGAGTTCAGGAAGAAAGAAATTCATATGGGAGTCTCTCCCAAAGACCAGACATGTTGGTCAATTATTTGGGGGAATTGTTGCCTCATATTCATATTCAAGTGATTTTATTTATACCGAAGACAATTGATAAGGACAATATTCAAGCGCAATACCTTGAAGGAGACAAGCGGAAGCAATAAACAAATTGTCATAAGCAAGTAGAACCACAACAGAAATAGAGGAAGAGGAAAAATAAAAAGAAGTTGAATGAGAAGAATATTGTGGAAACAACACAAGAAGAAACACCTTTCATCCAACAATGTAAAGGATGTGATCTAAAGGGACACATAGAGGAGAATTGTTCGAAATTGCACCCTGAGAAGCACCCCAAATATTTTTAGAAAAAGAAGAAGAAAAAATTAATATCAGTGGATGTTTAGGAGTTGGTGGATAGCACATAGGACCCATAAAGAAATATTAACTACACTAATGTTCATAAATAAGTCGCATTAGTTAGTTTTGGTGACAAGGAGGAGAAGGTGATTACTGAAATTTTCTGCATTAAAATCCACCTGAAGCAAAGCAAGATGGATTGTTTGTTTGATCCAGGTTCACAATCCAACTTGATCTCCACACAATTGGTTGAGAAGCTTGGTATGGAGACTCAAGAACGTCCAAATCCATACCCTATGGGATGGGTAAGGAAAGATGTGGAATTGAAAGTGAGAAAACAATGGAAATTTAAGTTTTCCATCAATCAAAACTTTGTTGATGAAGTCGTTGCAAATTTGGTTCCTCTAAAAATATGCCAAGTCATATTGGGAAGCCCATATTTGTACATGAGGGATGGAATTTTTATAAGGAGAACGAACCAGTATAGGCTAGTCAATGATGGAAAATATACGCTATAAATGCACATCGAGATAAAGCTAATCTCTCTTTAATTAGTGCACATCAAGAAAGAAGAATCATGGGAAGTACAAATAATTTTTTCTTGTCGTTCTTAAGAGAAGGAAAGTAGCAAGGAGAAGGCAACAAGTTGGAGATGAAGGCATCCTTGGAAGGATGTAGTGGCGAGTAGCATCAACAACTAAAAAAACTAATTGAACCCTACATGGAAGTGTTTCAAGAGCCTTCGGGACTGCCACCCGAGAGAGTGGTTGAACACGAGATTCATTTGTTGTCGGAGTCACCACTACCTAAAATTGGGTTGTATAGGTAGTCCATCATCAAAGCAAGTGAAGTAGAGAAGTAGTTACACCAATTGTTCGAGCAGGGATTCATTAGACCTAGTACATCACCATGTGGTTCACCCATCATTATGGTGCCAAACAATGACAAAAGTTGGAGAATGTGAATTGACTACCATGCCCTGAATAAGATCATCATCAAGAATATATATCCTTTGTCAAGGATTGATGATTTTTTGGAACAATTTCAACAATCCAAATTATTCACTAAGTTGGACCTCAAATCATGATACCACCAAGTGAGGATCACAACAAAATATGTGTGGAAGACAACGTTCAAAACAAGACAAGGTTTGTATGAGTGGTTAGTAATGCCTTTTGGATTATGCAATGCACCCGCAACATTTATGAGACTCATGAATGATGTACTATTTCTCTTCATTGACTCTTTTGTAATAGTATATCTAGATGACATACTAATCTTTAGCCACACTTGGAAAGAGCACCCCTCGCATGTGACACGAGTGTTAGAGACCTTGAAGAAGAATCAACTGATTTCCAACTTGCAGAAGTGTGAGTTTGGAAATACCTCCTTGATATATATTGGACACAATATTGGAGGAGGAGAACTAAGAGTATATCCAGAGAATATTGCAACCATCAACCAATGGCCTATTCCCACCAATGTGACAGAGGTTAGAAGTTTCATGGGAGAAAGTCAGTATTTAAGAAAGTTCATTGTAAAATTCTCGACAATAAAAACGCCATTGCATGCCATAATTTCCAAAGGAAATATATTTCATTGGGGTAAGACACAAAAAAGAGAATTTGAGGACTTGAAGAATAAAATTAGTGATGCTCTAATGTTAACCATGCCAAAATTGCAATGACATTTTGAGCTAGAGACTGATTTTATTCGATATACATTAGGAGCAATACTCATGCAAGGAGGAAGGCTTGTGTGCTACCATTCAGAGTTGTTTCATGTAGCAGTGATTGACTATCCCACATATCATAAGGATCTCTATGGGATTGTACAAGAAGTAAATAAGTGGAAAAATTGCCCCTTGGGAAAAGAGACTATCATTCACACAGATCATCAACCTCTTCAGTATCTACAGAGTCAGATCAAGATGCAACATGTGAGACATTACACGTGGTTAGGGTTCTTGTAGTGGTTCCTTTTTTTTGATTAAGTACAACAAAGAAGTCACGAGTAGAACAACAAACATGTTCTCTTCACCACCACTAAAGAAGATTGCAACAATTGGAATGATAATGTAGCTTGAGCCTTTCACTCATGAAATTTTGAGTGAAGATTATGAGGGAGATGAATATTTCAAAGGAGTCTACAAGCAACTAAAGGAGAGAGTGGTCGCTATCATGGAAGGGAATGAATACCACCTCCAACATGGGTTGTTGTATAAACTAGACAAACTATGCATACCTCAGGATATAAGAGTTCAGTTTATGAGAGAAGCACACACTTCCAAATTTGTCAGGAATTTTGGCGTGACAAAGATAGTGACGAATATGCAATAGTGAGTGTATTGGCCAAATATGTAGGAGAAATTGGAAAAGTTTGTTAGAGGTTGTGTTATTTGCAGCAATAACAAGCCAAGCAATCAAAAACTTGGTTTTTACATGCCATTTCTAGTACCAAACAAGCCTTGGGAGATAATCTCCATGGATTTTTTTGGAGGTTTTCCTATGACTCGAAGAGGCCATGACTACTTGTTCATTGTGGTAGACCACTTCAGTAAAATGTGTGTGATCGTTCCTTGTAAGAAGAAAATATCTAGGCAAGAAGCAACTGAACTATTTTTCAGCCATGTTTGGGTACACTTCGGATTGTTATTTCCTCTGTCATATCTGATCGAGACAACAGGTTCTTGGGAATATTTTGGAAAAAAGTTTGGGAAAGAATGGATACCAAGTTGAAATAGTCCACCTCCTTCCATCCTCAGATTGATGGACAAACTGAGGTAGTAAATAGGACGTTGTTGCAAATGTTGAGAGGTTACAACAACAAAAATCCAAATAATTGGGACGAGCTACTAGTCTACATTCAACACTCTTGTGATAGAGAAATTCATTCTTCCACCAATAAGTCTCCTTTAAAGACTTGTTTTGGTTTTCTACCTCCTTCACCATTTGATATTGTTTATGGACAACAGAAGGAAGAAGTAGGACCACAAGGAGAAGAACATAAGGCCAACACATTCATGGATAAGATCAGGTAGATACATCTAAGGGTTCAGGAGTAGCTCAAGAAGAGCCAACAATTGTACAAATCCAAACATGATCAACACATGGAAGATCATAATTTCCATGTTTGAGACAAGGTGTGGATCTACCTCTGTAAGGATCGACTGCACTGAGCAACAAAGAAACTCAATCCCCTTAGATATGGACCATTTGAGATCATTGAAAGAGTGAATGAGAATGCCTTCAAACTGAAACTTCCACCTTATATGCAGATCAACTTAGTGTAGACGTGGAAAATTTTAAGGTGTTTGAACCCTCCATGCTGGATGAGAAGGAAAAGCATCAGGTTATTCCGACTGTTAAAGACCTTGCACTCTATGGAATTTAGGAGTTGAAGGAAGACATAGTTCTGTAGCAAAAGGAGTGGATGACTCGCTGAGGACAACAATAAATGTGGTATATTGGTCTCAAAGAATAGACAACATGGAAAGCAAAGTGGTATGAGAGAAACCATATTGCAAGCAAGTTCCCTCATCTATCCTTGACATCTTGTGGGGACCAAAAGCATCCCAATGGGGAGGTGTGATCTTAATCATATTCAACAAAAACAATTGGCTATCAACATAGGACTCTAAGATTATCAACACATGCATTGTTAAGGCTATGGATGATGAGGTAAATCAACTTGTTGGCATGAAGGGCCCCATGCCATCATGATTGATGTCCATTTTGTATGTAATATATGTAAAGTCAGGTAGTATATTGTTGTATGTAAGAAATAATGAGACTTTGATAATACCTTTTCCATGTGGTATAAAAGTAAAACAAATAAAGAAATTAAGGAGAGACAAACTAGAGAGAAGCCAAAGCATTGGGGACACTTAACCTTCCAATTATTCTCCCAGTCGAATCAACATTCTATATCATGTATCCCCACAATGAGAAAGGGGTTCTTTGTCTGAGTGATGTAGAGAGGCTGCCAAGATGTCACTAAGGAGCACAAAGATGAACCAAAGAGCCTGTAACTTGCCCATTGTTGAACAAATAAGAGCCTGGCCTAAGCTAAATGAATATTGGTTTCCCGTTTGGGTTTCTAGGGTAAATTTTGAGTTTATGTGTATTGAATGTTTTTTGGTTGCAATATTTGTGAATGGTTATTGTGTGCACTGTAACTTAATGGTTGTCCGTGTTTTATTTAGCAAATGAAATTTTATACCAATTTGGACTTGAGCTCATTTTTATATGAAAATGGTCAGCATGGGGTTGTAATCCAGACTAACACCTCTTTAACCATAGTCGTGCATTGATTTTTCTAAGTTGGGAATCGACAACCATCCTTCCTAAGCCGTTGTGAATTCATTGAGGGTTTCTAATTTTGTTTTGAGTCATTGGACACATTCTTGACTTTGTTGGGTGTTTTCCTTTTCCCACAATTCATAGACGACCTATATATCAAAGTATGGGATTGTTGGGGTGTTTATTAGTTTCCCACAGACCATATACACATTTTTTCTCATCCGTCGGCTACCAAATTCAACCTAAAACGTTTTTCTCCGTCGTTGAGTGCCATGTCGACTTCTAAAATGTTTTTCATTTCCAATGAACATTCAATTGACTTGCCTACATTTTTTGTGCATTGTAGGTCACCAAAAATCACTTCAATTTTTTTTTTCTACACAACTAGTTGTTGAATCCGTCCTCTAAACGTTTTAATATAACCTGGGCTATCAAATTCACTTGTATACATTTTGCTCAACAATTGGTTGTTAAATTCAAGTTTCCCCTTTGTATTTGGTCATCTATTTCTCCCTTTAACTTTTTATTTAGACCTCAAGTCGACTCATTCAGAGTTGGCTTTACTCTTGGTCGAGTTCCTCTCCTGCATTCAACCAACAAGAATCTTTGGTCGACTGAATCCACCCTCCCTTTGACTCTTAGTCTCTTTTGGTCGGATTGAATCTTTTGGTCGACCCGACCTTCGTTTAATCCAACTTGGTCGACCCAACTTAGGTCAAATCGACTTGCCTTGTCTCCGACTCGACCAAGCTCATTTTTGTTTCGACTCATTCCCCATATCAACTTCCGGGTATTCAACTTCATCAGTATTTTGGACCAACTCAATGAAATATTGATTGGTCGAGTCTTTTCCTGTCAATAAACAGCCAAGGTTATATTTGTTACAAAGACTTCTGTGTTGGTGAAATGGTGAGACTATAATCCTCCTATTTATGGATCACTAAAGGAAAGGGGAAGACCATCTTCTCATCAAACATAGGACGACAAAAATCTAAAGAAAATAAAAATTGTCGCAAAAAAATGGTAGGCCACCTAATTAGTGTAGGCCTATGAAATAAAGTATGTACATAGTGCATAAGAGGGTAACTAATGTGTTACTCATTATAATTAAGTGCATTTTTTAGATTTTTATTTTTTATCTTTAAATAAAAATCCTATATTTTATAACAAAATGTCTTAACCTAGTTCAATGCTTCTTACATATAAACACGTTGGTGCATTTATTTTTTAATGATACACCAATGCATGTGATATCGTGGAATATCAAATTGTTCTCTAGTGCACTTATATAAGGAATGTACCGGGGCATCTTCTATGGGTGCAGACTAATTAGTTTCTTTTAAGATAAGTCAAACCAATATTGCATAGAAAAATGTTTAAGCTCGTTTAATGCATTGTACATGGTAATGCATTGGTCCACTTATTATTTAAGTGCATTGATTAAAAAACCTTTTCCAAAACTTTTGAGCACCAACCTTGAATAGCAACATACAAGGAGGATTTTTTTTTGGAGAGGTTATGCAAAAACCTTTGTTAGAAGGTGTTTTTCTTGTAGTGTATATAATATTTTAAAAAATTCATTACACACACACACACACAATAATAAAATCATATAAACCACTGGAAGAAGAGGAATCTAAAGCATTTTTTTTTATCAAGTGGACCAAGGTCAACGAAGGTAATCCAACACAAAATCAATCTTAAATCAAGATATTTTAAGCGCCGAGATATTTGCATCTCATTTTTTTCAAATCTTCTTGGTGCTTAATAGATTTGAAGTTAAGATAAATCTACAATGGCTATTATAAATTCTCTATAGTCTGATGTTTCTCTTCACACTACACATCCTAGGCTCCTAGTGAGTATCACAATTGAGTTTGAAAAATATATCACTGACTTAGTAATAAGTACTTTACTATGATGCTTAGAGATCCTCAGATTTTGATAATGTAGAGTCATAATAATGACCATAAGTGTGTTACTCTTTTCATTGAAGAACTTACTTAGGTATGGAGGAAAGTTGTTACATACCTCTAAATTAAGCTCTCACTAAATCTTCTCACCTTTCTACCCAATTATTTAAGGAAGTATGAATAGACACATGGATCTTATCGAGTTTAGAGGAGCACTCAACATTAACTCTTTTTTATAGTCCATATGTTGATTTCTACCCAAAATACAATTTCATTTTAGTGTATTACTCAAATTTTTTTGACCTCAAATGTTAAGAGAAACCCTTCATCCCATGTTTCTTTAAAGGCCACTGGTAAAGTTCAATCTTATATTGTTTATATCTTATCTTCTTATCTTTCTCTCACTCCTTGATCTAATTAGCTTTAACTTACTTAACTTGATATTTCTCAAGTTGATACAAGCACTCCCTTTTTTTAATTATTCTTACTATCTTATTAAGTGCTTTTCCTCATTCATAAACATCAATACTAAATTAACATAAATTTATCTCAATTTTATATCTATTAATCATATAAAAGAAATGAAATGCAAACTTTTTTTATTATTTTAAAAAATTAAAATTAAGATAAATGCATATTAATTAACAATTGTTTATTATATTATGAAAATTAATAAATATAAAACTGCATTTTTCCTAATATTTTATTTTAAAATAAAAGAGTGTTCACTAACATCACCCAATCATATGAAACGTCTCTTTTATTCATAATTATATTAAGTAACATAGTTATGTCGAAACAATGACAAAATTTAAGATTAATATATGACATCACAAAATTTAAGATTCATATATGATATCACAAAAAAATATTGCCATATATGCCATATTAAAGCATGCTTCACATGCAATAATTTTGAATGAAAAGATACATATTAGGGTCTTTCTTCCATTTAAATAAAATATTATAAAATATTTAGATATTAGATTTAAAAAAATATTTATTAAATTATGTGAAGAAATAAAGATTTTTTTTAAACACGATTTAATTACTTAATATATAATCATACATAACTATTTTTATAAATTAAATCTATAACCTTAAAAAATGTTTTTTTCCTATACAACTAACTCAATATACTTGTAATAATTTGTAATTTCCATTAATTTTAAACCTTACTATTAAACAAAACCCTATTATATTATAAATAAGATATATATTTTGAATCCTATCTCTATTATTATGTTATACGTCGTTGTCGAATCATGCCATGTGAACATCGTTGGATTAGACACGTGTCGATTGCCATGTCCCATAATTGTCCATAAAGTCCGAATATATTGTCCATAATTGTTTTTTTTTAAATAGATTAGGTCAAGTCCGAATATATTGTCCATAATTGTTTTTTTTTAAATAGATTAGGTCTAAAGAAAATTCATAAGATGAATATGTAGGTATAATTATTAGTTTTTAATTATAAATCTATTTATTATTTTTTTCCTAATGAAAAAAGCTTAAATTATATTTGTATAGATAAAATTTACATTCTGAATAATGTGTGAGTAGTCATGCATTTAGTTGCTTCAATCAACAAGCCATTTTGTCTTGCATTTAGTTGCTCAATCAACAAGCCATTTTGTCCTGAACAAGCCAGGAAAATCCAATACAATATAATCGTATGAGCATTGATAGGTATAAGAAGCTCTTTAAAGAATAGTGAAAGACCAACCAAAAGCCATCACAAGTCCGCAAGAGCAAAACCAAGTAGTGAACCCTAGGCCTCGTCGGGAGCAAGCAAACAAACCCCAAATGATGCCCCAGAAGTCAGACGGACCAGGTTAGAGCGACATACATCCTCCGAGAGACAGAAAGGGACGGAACAAAATCCCGAAAAAACCAGCACTATGAAAATGAACACAGCACCGCCTCCTTAGCACTAGAGAAAACAAAACCTCGAGTATGCATCAAACCCTGAATGAACAGACACTGAAAAGGGGAAAAAGAAAAAGGAGAAGAAAATAAGCTGCAGAGAAGAGATATCGCCACAAAAGAGAAACTCCAACATCGAAAGCAATGACGACCCAAAACCCTAACAAAAGCACTTAAAAAATCAGAGTGAGAGGGCACGAGATACCAGAACCCGTCTGCACTCGCCAAAAACCCCTACTGCTAGAAAACACCCATAGATCTACAAGCAATCATCAGATCCAGAGAAAGAACCGCATCGAAAATGCATCTCCAAGGGAGGAGAGGCCATGTGAGGTCGAACTAAGACGAAGATGACAAATTCGACGACGACCAATCTTGCTCTTTGGGGTGAACACACACCACCCACTGCGAACGACGATAGATATCTGCAGATGGCGACGACGGTGAGCAGATGTGGGGGTGACAAACAATTGCAAACAAGGTGAAAACGAGGCTAAAAAAAAAACTGCATCCACAAACAAATCCGTCATACTGGCAACCAAGCGATCACAACAAGTTGCAACAAGTCACGACAAAGTTCTTCGCAAGAAGCGGCTAGGTTAAATCCTAGCCGTAACCATAGATTCTCATTAAATTAAACAATTTCCCTATAAATATTTTTATATTATAATAATTATGATTATTTTAAGTAATAGTATATGATTTATATATTAAAATTATTAATGTTTATATAAATTTATGAATAGTATTTTAAAACATTTATTTATTAAGGTTTGTTGTTAATGATGATGATGATGATGATTAACATCCACTAAGACCGAATCGTCTATTAGACCTTAAGAGGGTAAATGATTACTTGTGATTCTTTAGAATTTTACTTGTGATTCTTTAAATATAGCTATAGAACTCGAGATTACCCCAAACTTTAAAGTTTTATAATAATTCAAAATGGATTTCAAAATATATTAATAAACTTTAATTACAATAAAAAAAATTTAACTACTTTTGATTGATGTATAGCAATAGAACTCTAGATCACCCCCAAAATTGAAATAGATTATACAATATTAATATTTAAAGTTTTATCAAAATTCAAAATGGATTTCAAAATATATTAATAAAATTTAATTACAATAAAAAGAAATATTAATAAACTTTAATTACAATAAAAAGAAATTGGACCACTTTTTCTTTATGTATAGCCATAGAACTCTAGATCACCCAAAAAATTGAAATAGATTATAAAATATTAATATTTAAACTTTAAAGTTTTATCAAAATTCAAAATAATTCAAAATGGATTTCAAAATATATTAATTATAGGACCTTTAAAAGCATTCTGAGTGTCCCAAATTCCTATTTATTATTATCCGTCTGTCTCTATCCCTAATAATAACTTTTTGATTTCTAATTATTGCTCATTTTCCTTCTTTCCTGACTTTTTTTTATCTTTTGAGCTTCTTTCCTTAATTCAACTTAATCTCAATTTCCATCCATATTTAAAAAAATGATAATATTATTAAAAAATCTAAAAGAATCTCAAATATATATATATATATATGTTAATTTCTCTTCCAAAACTGTTTATATTATAATAATTGTTAATATTTTAAGTAATAATATATGATTTATATATTAAAATTGTTAATATTTATATAAATTTATTAATAATATTTTTAAAATTTTATTTATTAAGATTTATTATTAATAAAGAGGTTATATATTTATATCTAATCAAATCCTTTAAAATTATTAAATATTATTATAATTGACACTTAACTTGTCTTTTATTCAAAAGTTTTATAATAGAAAATAAATCTTATAAAAAATTTCCATCCATTCAAAAAAAATAGACGATATTTTTAAATCTACAACAATCTCAATAATCCACACATATATAACATAAGATTTACATGATGAATATTATAACTAATAATCATAGTTTAATTTCTATCCTATAACGTGTTTTATAATAAAAATTTATTTTTTCTATTAAAATTTAGTTTTTTAATAACATCCTTTTCTACATATTTTTAAAAAATATTCTTATTTTTAAATAATAATTTAATTATGCGCACATACATATATTGATATCCTCACCCTGAATCACCACTCTCCCGAGGTGAGCAAAGTATACAAATTTGCGATATATATATTTTGGAACCTTTTATATATATATATATATATATATATATATATATATATATATTTTAAAAGAAAATGGTGTTAAGACGGTGCTACATAACATCATTTTTTTAAAGATTGACAAGTGATTGATAACTATGGTTGTCTCCCTATTTGTGTCCATGCATTAGAGAGTGTCGTTCGGCCTCAAAAGGAATCATAAAATAGAATGTTGTCTAACTTGGTCCCATGTGAATGTATTTCCAATGTTGTATACAATTATCACGTCACACCTACTCCAATCGATATATAAATTATAACTAGGTTTTCCTATGACTCGTAGAGGCCATGACTACTTGTTCATTGTGGTAGATTGCTTCAGTGAAATGTGTGTGATCATTCCTTATAAGAAGAAAATATCTAGGCAAGAAGCAACTGAACTATTTTTCAGCCATGTTTGGGTACAATTCAGATTGTTATTTCCTCTGTCATATCTGATCGAGACAACAGGTTCTTGGGAATATTTTGGACAAAAGTTTGGGAAAGAATGGATACCAAGTTGAAATAGTCCACCTCCTTCCATCCTCAGATTGATGGACAAACTGAGGTAGTAAATAGGACGTTAGTGCAAATGTTGAGAGGTTACAACAACAAAAATCCAAATAATTGGGACGAGCTACTAGTCTACATTCAACACTCTTGCAATAGAGAAATTCATTCTTCCACCAATAAGTCTCCTTTAAAGACTTGTTTTGGTTTTCTACCTCCTTCACCATTTGATATTGTTTATGGACAACAGAAGGAAGAAGTAGGACTACAAGGAGAAGAACAGAAGGCCAACACATTCATGGACAAGATCAAGCAGATACATCTAAGGGTTCAGGAGTAGCTCAAGAAGAGCCAACAATTGTACAAATCCAAACACGATCAACACATGGAAGATCATAATTTCCATGTTTGAGACAAGGTGTGGATCTACCTCTGTAAGGAACGACTGCACTGAGCAACAAAGAAACTCAATCCCCTTAGATATGGATCGTTTGAGATCATTGAAAGAGTGAATGAGAATGCCTTCAAACTGAAACTTCCACCTTATATGCAGATCAACTTAGTGTAGACGTGGAAAATTTTAAGGTGTTCGAACCCTCCATGCTGGATGAGAAGGAAAAGCATCAAGTTATTCCGATTGTTAAAAACCTTGCACCTCATGGAATTTAGGAGTTGAAGGAAGACATAGTTCTGTAGCAAAAGGAGTGGATGACTCGCTGAGGACAACAATAAATGTGGTATATTGGTCTCAAAGAATAGACAACATGGAAAGCAAAGTGGTATGAGAGAAACCATATTGCAAGCAAGTTCCCTCATCTATCCTTGACATCTTTTGGGGACCAAAAGCATTCCAATGGGGAGGTGTGATCTTAATCATATTCAACAAAAACAATTGGCTATCAACATAGGACTCTAAGATTATCAACACATGCATTGTTAAGGCTATGGATGATGAGGTAAATCAACTTTTTGGCATGAAGGGCCCCATGCCATCATGATTGATGTCCATTTTGTATGTAATATATGTAAAGTCAGGTAGTATATTGTTGTATGTAAGAAATAATGAAACTTTGATAATACCTTTTTCCATGTGGTATAAAAGTAAAACAAATAAAGAAATTAAGGAGAGACAAACTAAAGAGAAGCCAAAGCATTGGGGACACTTGACCTTCCAGTTATCCTCCCAGTCGAATCAACATTCTATATCATGTATCCCCACAATGAGAAAGGGGTTCTTTGACTGTGAATGATGTAGAGAGGCTGCCAAGATGTCATTGAGGAGCACAAAGATGAACCAAAGAGCCTGTAACTTGCCCATTGTTGAACAAATAAGAGCCTTGTTGGTCCCCAGTTTTGATCATGTTTTTGCCCACATTATACGCCACAGACCTCCATTTATATACCAGTACCACTCTTTTGGCCTTGTTTTGACATAATTGACATCTCCCGACCATTTAATAGGGTTACCTAAGGTATCTTTGCATTTCAAGCTATTTTTATGCACTTTAATGCTTTAAATTGGTATTGGAACTAATATCGCTCGGGTTAGGTACCACTTCTATTTTTGGAACAGGATGCCGGTACTAGGTACCAACTCGTACCTGTGGAGGTGCCAATGGAGCCGCTCAAGATCTGTGCGTTATGGTCCGAATGGGAGACAAAGAGATTCGCATAACAGCTGGATTCATCGCCACAGGGTGCTTGAAGGCCTAATGATGAAACTGGGATGTTGATTCTTCATCGTTCACACTTCGTGACACTACATGTCACGAAGGTGTGAAATACATTTTATAACTTGATTCCAAGACTATTCTCGGATCGGGGATCCGTTTGTTTTTATGCATCTTTGTTTTCGACTGTTATGAATAGTAGGATTTTTATATATAAACCCGAGATCACTCCTGAGACCGGGTTGGATTATGTTGGACTATGTTATGCCGTGAACCTATGTTTTTTAATAAAGACAGTTGTTGCGTTATGGTATTCGACTGTTATACGATTTGAAGCATTCTCTTTTGAGTTAATGGAGCGTAAAGATTATACAATGTTTGCATAGAATGATCTAGTCGGTGCTGGTTATTACTTCCAGCGTTTGTGCCGTTTGGTTGGGCCCGCCAAACCGGTGCA
>JASDQU010819648.1:23144-39830 GCA_032191745.1 Picea mariana | reverse complement strand
TGTAAGGAAGGCATTCAGTTGAGGATTCCCGAAGGACCTTCCGCTGGAGGGAAGAGGAACCATTATCCCTTTCTACAGCGTGTGCTTTGGTTTTTGCTAATAGATCAAGCCTTGAAACCACTGGGAACTCCCTTGTCTCACGTTTGAAGTTTTGTTTATTGTTGTAATTTTATTTTCTTTTCAGCTGTTAGATAGATTTTATTTTGTTTGTTTTTCTGTTCTCTGTTAACCCATTTTGATCCGCAGCATCCTATTATGCCTTGTTGAGCCCAACAGGGCATGCTAGTGCTCCCATTCTTGCTCACCCGGCAACGATTCGAGCATGAACAACTGCATGGGGTTGGAATCTGCTATGACCTTGGTAGTTCGAAGCAGGATATAATGTCTCATTGTTTGGACTGTGAGTACAACTGCTGATGCGAGTTTCTCTTCATGATTATACTTCAAGGGTGGCCCTGAAATGTTTTTACTAATGTAGTCAATGACATGTTCATGCTCATCATCCCCTAATTCAACGAGGACTCTTGCTACTGAGATGGTTGAGGCTGATAAGTAGAGGATGTAATCACAATCATAGTCTGGGAAACTAATCAAAGGGGAATTGGATAGAGCAGCTTTCAAATCATCAAAAGTTTGTTTGATCATGTTCCTCCCATTGAAATGGGATATCTTGATGTAGTAGGCATAAAAAACCATGTAGGGGAATTTTTGTGATTTCTTGGACCTTGATGGGGTACATAGTGATGCTGTGTTGGGAGATAATGAACCTAAGGAGGCGCCCGATAGTGACGCAAAAAACACACTTGAGGGGGTTCAAGCAGATATTGTATTGGCTACATCGTTGGAAAATGATGCATTAGTCATCTAAATGTTGGGTTCAATTTTTGGATCAAGCAGTGAGGTCATCCAAATAAGCAAGGATGATGTGGAAAAGATCATAAAAAACATAGGTCATGGCCCCTTGAAATGTAGCACCAGAATTTTTTAGTCCAAAATGCATGACGCGATAAGCAAAGGTACCCCCATTGGTAGTAAAAGTGGTTTTGTGTCGATCTACTGGATGGATTTGAATTTGGTTATAACTGGAGAATTTGTCCATAAAGGATAGTGCTTCATGGTCGACGCAATCATCGATGATTTGGTTGATGAAAGGGGTTGGGAAGTTGTCTTTGGGACAAGCATGGTTGAGATCACGAAAGTCTGTGCAGACGCGAATAGTTTCTTTTTTGTTGTTAACAGGACAGGATTGGAGACCCACGAAGTGTACGCAATGGGGTAAATGAAACCAACAGCGTGTAACTTGTCAATTTCATATTTATAGCCACAACTTTGGGTGGGTGTAGGGGGCGTTTATTTTGACGAATGAGCACGATATCTAGCCAGGTGTCGATTCGATGTTCAACTATAGAAGGATCGAGGCCAGGAATCTCCATATATGACCAGGCAAAAATATCTCGGTATTCCTGAAAGAGAGATTTGTAAGTAGTGATTTCTTTAGGGGAGCATGCGGCACCAATGGTGATTTCTTCTATTATTCTAGGTTTAATGGAAATGTCAATTTTGACGGTGGGAGAGATGTTGGCCATGTTGCCTTCTTCAAAAGCATCAAGGGTAGAGATAGGGTTTTTGAACCAGCCGACATGCCCTGAAGGAATAAATCCTTGGTTTCTATTGCACATAGGGAGGCTTGGGTAGGAGAGTGAAAGGCCTCTTGTGAAAGGAAAAGTGCTCAATAATGGAGCACATTGCATGGGAAATCGAGGTTAGTCAGGTCCTTCTGGAGAGGCCACGATGTAGGCACCTTTAGTGAGGCAGTGTTGGATGATGAAGGATCCATGCCATAATGACTCGAATTTCCCATGGTTGAGGGTGTCGTGGGAGATATCATAGTCTAGCAAAATATCACCTTCATTGAATGAGCGAAGGCTGACATGGCGGTCGAAGGTGGCTTTGGACTGTTTGTTAGCTGTCACATTGTGTTGTAATGAAGATCAATGATCTTCATCAAGCAACTCTAAGGTCAACATGTGATGCTCCATTGGAGCAGTGTTAGGTAAGATCTCGATGGTAATGCGTAACATGGGGATTTCTCACTCGATAGGGAGGGTGACTTTGATCCCATGGAAGAGGTGGAGCGGTGTAAAACTGGTGGAATGTTTTACTATTGTGCGATAAGCCCATAAAGTGGAAATAACACATGATGCCAGTTGGTCTTATGTTTGTTGATGGTACATTGTAACATGGTTTTGAGGACTTTGTTGACAACCTCAACCCGTCCATTGGACTAAGGGTAGTATGGGGAGGAAAATTCATGGGTGAATCCTAACTTTGAGGATATTTCTGCAAAGATCTCATTCTCAAAGTGTTTACCATTATTGAAAAGTAACTGTAGTGGGACTTTGAACTAGGTAATGATGTGGTTGAATAAAAAACACATCGTTGTGTCAACGGTGTTGTTAAATGCATGCATGGTGTTGGCACAAGGGCATACCCAGGGTTCAACACTTCAACAACGCACCAACAAAACCCTAAATATCGACCCTTTCGGCAACACCTGTGAAGCAGATGAAGTCTCACCTGTGGTAGAGGCAGGGGGGGTTTGCAGAACTCAAGTGTCTACAAACAAGCTCAGACACAGATATGTGATTAGAAAACTTAGCAGAACACCTAGAAAACAACATGCATTAATTCATGAGTCTCATCCACATCGCAGGTTAAACCCTTATTACAGAACACTGCAGTAACAATAAAGATCAAGCACTTCCAATCACTTAGCACATAGCATTATCTTAGTTCTAGCATTCATAATACCTTTAAGCACTAAGAAACAACATCAAATTCATTGATCATACACTATAACAACAACACTAAGAAAATACGCAACATTAATCATAAATCACATCGCACAAAGCATATCAAGACACAAAATATATGTGGTTCACCCTAGTGTGGGGCTATTTCCACCAACTTCTTCTTCTTATTTATTAGTCTTCAATATTCTTACATTCATCTGCTCCTGTGCACAAAGCCACAAATCCAACTTCGCCGAGGACAGGAGATCTGCGTGCCGCATGCTAGATCCTCCTTCCCAAAATTAGGTTAAGGCACAGAGCCAACTCCTTAGTATCCCAGAGCCTTACTTTACATAGTTTGATTGCACAAAGAAACTTACAACCTCTTGCACTTAAGACAAATAATCATGCACTAATCCAATCAGTAACTAGTACTTTCTACATTACATTCCTTCCTATATATACTTTTACAAAAAGTCCTAAACATGGGTAAACCCATGGGCCAACATCCCATAACCCGTTACATAAACCCTAGTAAAGCCTTTGTTGGGTCCACAAGATTGAAAAATGAGTGAGATATCGCGATCTCAGCTCCACCAGGGCACTCCATCTTCGACCAACCTATCGAAGTCCCAAAAGTGGTCAAACATGACGAATATTTCCTCAAAACTTGGTCAAGGGCCAACAGGCCCCCAACACTCACCTGTGACTGATATCGAGTCACTCAGATATGGGTAACGCACCTTCAAAGGACTCAAGCTACCTCGACTTGTTGCTTCACCAGAGCCTCCTCCTTAGTGAACTTTTTAATCAGTTTCTCTGTAACAGGCCCTTCCAAGCATTGTTCCACTATCGTAACCATTTGATCTAGCCGCGAGACTCTTCCTTCAATCTCTTCAAAAAGCGTGCAGGCTTCGTCCTACACCAGATGTAATATCTATGTAACTTCCATCACTCTACTCTAAATGGCAGTAATTTGTTGTTGGACTGCGCACTGCTCCTGTGGTCTCTTCATCCTCTCGATTGTAGTAAGCAACTTCATTTGTTATTGCATGGTGGATGTCTTCTTTTGTGCCTCCTTGAGTTGTGCTTCTAGTTTCCTCAGCTCTGGATATTCTACAAGGTGCTCATAGGTCTACGCACTTCGATCACTCAGTTGCTTACACTCTGAGGAAAGTGCCATGATTCTTTCTACTGCGTTCCTGGAACCTTCCTCCATTTGGTCGTGCACTTCTTGCAGAGTGCTCGACATTGCTTGGA
Source organism: Picea mariana (assembly GCA_032191745.1). Lineage (NCBI taxonomy): Eukaryota > Viridiplantae > Streptophyta > Pinopsida > Pinales > Pinaceae > Picea > Picea mariana. The sequence continues at coordinate 35,778 of JASDQU010819648.1, read as the reverse complement.
GCTCTAACTCTGTTATCCATGCTTGAAGTTGTTGAATGGATTTGGTGATCTTTCCTACTTGCATATTGGTTGAATCTGGTTCCTCCTGTGCCAATCTTGACACAGAGCGAAGTTCTTTAGTTACCACTTCTTTGACCATAGTTTTCTCTGCAAGCAATTGGTCTTTTCTTCCTATATCTTTGCATTGTTTTGCTCGAACTTCGCCTGAATTTCATCTTTCTCCTTCTGTGTAACTCAAAGTTGCTCTAATACCTCCTCCTTTTCTTGCTTCAAGGCCTCTATAGCATGTTCCTTTTCTTCTTGGATTCACAGAAGTTGAGCCTCTATTGCATCTGCTAATCTTCGTAACTGGGTGGGGTCATCTCCTAATTTTGCAATTTATGACGAAGAAGGCACAATAGGTACTGCACGACTTGAATGGATGGCTTGTTGTATGTCTTTCAACTCCTTTTCTATTCTTTCATACAGTGTCTCCTGCTTCTCTCCATGTCTCTACAAGATATCCTTTTAAGCGTCCTCCACGGTTGCGATGATGAGATCGACATCATCCACTATGAGCAAATTCTTTGACTGAGGCTTATTGTCGTAGGTCTTCTTTCTTACTGAGGGTTTCTGAGAAGAAACATTCCTTTTCTTCAATGTTTTGGCCTCTATAGGGAGATCCTTTGGCGATGTAGCCTCGTCTTTGTCTTGCTTTTCTCCTTCTTCCCCTCCTTCTTGGCTCACTTCGTCTCCTCCTCCTCCTGTGAGTGATTCAAGCCTACTTTCCTTTGAGGCGTTGTCCTCCTCATCACTTTCTATGTTCTTCACTTCCTCCTTTTTCTTCACTCTCTTCGCGCTAGTCTGTCCATCATGTTCGACCCAGGTGACCAAGGGGCTTCCGATGATATTGGGTCGGAGATTTCTTCATCTTCAACTGGTACAAGGAAATCTGCTGGCCATTCTTTGGTGATCTCCTCCCTATCTTCATTTTTCATCTTATAATAGGATTGCAATTCCTCCTTACTCTCATCCCTATGTGCAGTGATGTAGATAAAGTATCGATCTATGCGGAACTTTGCTAGTGGTCTGTATTGGTGCAATGTATTCGGTGTCATGCGTGGAAATGGTTCAATAGCACACTTCAACTACTAGTAGTAAGCATGGAAGACAACATTCGACTTCCACTCTCAAATTCACGTGGGATATTGTCGCGGTTAACTGCGCCAGCCAAAGGTGGTATATAGTCTCACAAGACCGATGGGATATGCTTCACGTTTGCCAGATCAACGTGGTGCTTGCTTCGCTTCTCAGTAGTATGGCTAGAACGATGTCCAGTCGAGGGGGATGCTTGCAATCCTCTAGTCGATGATGCCTATATTGCTATAGACATAACTCTCTCAGCCATGAGATCCACGAGAATGTCCTCCACAGACTTCTCTAATGCACTATGTTCTCCCGACATTCACACTTGTAATCCAATAGATCGGGCAGGTGAATGGACAAGTGAGGTAATTAAATGGATGGTGAGGTCTAGAAATCACAGAGCAATATGAAATCGATTCTCTATTAGCTTGGATAATCACAGGTGGAAAAAAGTGGTCCCGATGTAGTGTCCGACGGATTAAATAAGAAACGTCGTAACAGATTCCTCCAACGGGCACAAATGCCTCAATAAATATGAATCAGTTCGTTATGGCACGGTCTCAACGGTCCAATGACGGTATTTCCGTCAATAATTGCGTTTCTAGCCATTCCAGAGCGTTATTATAATGGTCGGGGTGCCTCCAACGGTCATATTGCTTCGCTGTGGCGAAGTCCCATTCTGCATGGTTTAGTTATTCCTGCGAGGTTCAAGTTCTGCATATCTGTCTCTTGCGAAGTCTTCCTTCTATTTTTTGTAGCTTCTTGCAGCTTAGCTTTCTTCCTATTGAGCTTCCTTGCCTTCTTTCTAGTGATCTAACCTTCTATGATAATTTCTGGAATCCTCTTCCCATTTGTATTCTTATTCTCTCCTGGTGAAAGAACTTCACACTACTGATGCATTATTACATATTATGCGGTTAATGTCCCTTCTCTTACTATTTTCGAGGTGGTTATACTTGTTTCTTGCATGAACAGGTTCTTTAAGCCTTCCTGTGTTCTTTCAACTTCAACGGTTAATTCTCTGGTCCTCTATTGCTTCGATTTATCCTCTTGTTCTTCTATTAGTCACTCTTTTTTTTTGGTTATGAAGTCCCTTAGTTCTTGCTTTTTTTGTTCTATAGCTTCCTCCTCTGCTTTCCTTCTGATTTGATCCTTCTCAATCCAAGTCTTTTCTAATAAAAGTGGAAAATTAAGGGGCATTGTTCTCAACAAACCTAATAACTTCAAAGTCCTCTTCTATTGATTTTTCATGAGCAATCATTGGTATATTAGTAACTCTTCCACATAAGGTTATCATATTTCCTTTAAACAATCCTATCCTTCCCAATGAAGGTATCATAGTAGGCTTTCCCGAAATTTCCCAAGTGCTTTCTCACATAATATTCACATGCATTTCTTCATCCAATACACAGTCTATGTCGAAGTCTTCTATCATTGTAACTATGCGTTGTTTTTCTTTCAAGATCTCTGACAAACTGACATCCTTGTGGTCCTCCATTACTTATTTTAACTGTACTAACATAGTCTGAGATTTCTTTAATTCTTTCTCTTTATCATTCCCTAACATGCTCTTGGCCTCTTGACTTTCTTCAATTTTTTTTTGTCTCATGTTCATCTTTTCAACTTTAGCAATCATTCTTCGTCAATACTCAACCTTATGACCAATATCTTTACAAAAAAGGCAAATAGGACCTATACCAGGGAATTCCTTAGCAAGATGTCTCGATCTTCTACAGTTATAATACAGTGTCAATCCTCTCTTTCTTTTAAACGATCCCCAACCTCTCCTGTACTGTGCACTGGGATCACAGTGTTGGACCTGCAATCTGCAAAAATTCTTTTTAGGTACCTGCATCCACTTATTAGTCAAACAATTCTTTCTATGCATAGGAATAACGTACTTTTTTCTATTTCTATCAAATTTATTCAGATTGACTCTTTCTTCTAATTGTGCCTTAGTTTCCAGATTAGGACAAAATATATCAAACATACCTAGATTCATACTTTCAAACCAAAAAAACAAATTCCACTTATCTTACCCTTACCAGAGAACAAATCTTTAAGATCTTACCTCTTTCCTTTATATCTGGTTTCTTTCTTAGCACAGAGCTTCACAATTTAAGTATAATATTGCACACTACAACAATAGATCTATGCATAGAGATTTTTTATTTTCTTTAGTTCCTAGCAATCACAGTTTCAGGTCCCGACAACAGAACCATTTAATGGCACAGGGGCAGACCCAGGGTTCAATGCACCAACAAAACCCTGACTACCGGCCATTTAGGCAACACCTGTGAAGCAGATGAAGTCTCACCCGAGGTAGAGGAAGGGGGGGTTGCAGGACTCAGGTGTCTACAACCAAGCTGGGACACAAATCTGTGATTACAAAACTTAACAAAACACTTAGACAACAACATGCATTTATTCATGATTCTCATCCACATCGCAGGTTAAACCCTTATTACAGAAAAACACAGTAACAATAAAGATCAAGCACTTCCAATCATTTAGCAAATAACATTAGCTCAGATCTAGCATTCACAATACCTTTAAGCACTAAGCAACAACATCATATTCATTCATTATACACTATAACAACAACACTAAGAAAATACACAGCATGAATCATAAATCACATCGTACAAAGCATATCAAGACATAGGATATATGTGGTTCACCTCAGTGTGGGGATACATCCACCAACTTCTTCTTCTTTATTAGTCTTCAATCTTCTTACATTCATCTGTTCATGTGCACAAAGCCACAGAGCCAACTCCATTGAGGACAGGAGATCTGTGTGCAACACACTAGATCCTCCTTCCCAAAATTAATTCAAGGCATAGAGCCAACTCCTCAGTATCACAGAGCCTTACTTTACACATTCTGTCTACACAAAGAAACTTACAACCTCTTGAACTAATCCAATTAGTAACTAGTACTTTCTACATTACATTCCTTCCTATATATACTTTTACAAAAATGCCTAAACATGGGTAAACCCAAGGGCTGACATCCCATAACCTGTTACATAAACCCTAGTAAATCCTTTGTTGGGTCCACAAGCCCGAAAAATCAGAGAGATCCTGCGATCTCATCTCCGCTTGGGTGCTCCATCTTCGACCAACCTGTCGAAGTCCCAAAAGTGGTCAAACACGACCAATATTTCCTCAAAACTTGGTCAAGGTCCAACACATGGCTTCAGCCCATTTGGTAAAGTAATCTATTGCCATAAAAATGTACTTATGTCCATTACTGGATGGAGGATGGCAAGTCATGAAGTCTACACCCCATTTACAGAAGGGGTCAGCAGTGATGATTGGGTGTAGAAGAGTTGGTGGAGATCATGCTTTGTTTTCATAAAGCTGGCATTTGTCGCATCGCTTGACAACGTGGATCCAGTCATGAAACAAAATGGACTAGAAGTACCCTGCTCAAATGATTTTTTGGGTGGTGGACATACCCGAGAGGTGAACACCGCAAGAATCATTGTGGAAATCATTCAAGACTTTGTCAGCTTCATCGATGGTGAGACATTGTCGAAGAATGGTGTTGACCCATCCCTGATAGAGAATGTTTCTGATGAAGAGGTATCTGGGGGCCTGATGGAGAATGCGTCGACGATCATCTCGAGAGATATGAGACCCAAAATTCTATGTACAAAGGTAGATGAGGAGGTTTTTGTATGAGGGGTCATCGAAGGGGATGAAGAAGAGGTGTTCATCGGGGAAATCCTACTTGATAGGGGAAGCTTTAGCATCCAAAGGAAAATCCGTAAGGAGTTTAGCTAGGACAAGAGATTTCTTGATTTTGTGAGTAGAGAACTCTAAATCATACTCCTGGAGGATAATGATCCATTGAGTAAATTTTCCATTAATATTTCATCGACTAAGAAAGTACTGCATGGGGTTGGAATCTGCTACGACCTTGGTAGTTCGAAGCATGATATAATGTCATAGATTTTGGATTGCGAGGACAACTACTAATGCGGGTTTATCATCATGATTATACTTCAAGGGTGGCCCTGAAAGTTTTTTACTAATGTAGTAAATGACATGTTCACGCTCATCATCCTCTAATTCGACGAGGACTCATGCTACTCAGACGACTGAGGCTGATATGTAGAGGATGTAATCGTGATCAAAGTCTGGGTGACTAATCAAAGGGGAATTGGATAGAGCGGCTTTCAAATCATAAAAATTCATTTGAGCATGTGTGTCCCATTGAAATGGGATATCATGACGTAGTAGGCATAGAAAACCATGTGTGCGAGTGGCGTAGTCTGGGACAAAGCGACGTAGAAAGTTGGATTTACCTTGCAAGCTCTACAGTTGGCATAAATTCCTAGGTGGGGGAATTTCTGTGATTTCTTGGACCTTGATGGGTTCCATAGTGATGCCATGTTGGGAGACAATGAACCCAAGGAGGTGCCCGACAATGACTCAAAATACACACTTGAGGGGGTTTAAGAGGATATTTTATTGGCGACATCATTGGAAAATGATGTGTAAGTTGTCTAAATGTTGGGTTAAATTTTTGGATTGAACAGTGAGGTCATCCAAATAGGCAAGGATGATGCAAGAAAGATCATGAAAAAAATAGGTCATGGCCCATTGAAATGTAGCACTAGCATTTTTTAGTCCAAAAGGCATGACACAATAAGAAAATGTACCCCCACAGGTAGTAAAAGTTGTTTTGTACTGATCTGCTGGATGGATTTGAATTTGGTTATAGCTAGAGAATCCGTCCATAAAGGACAGTGCTTCATGGTCGGCACAATAATCGATGATTTGTTCTATGAAAGGCGTTGGGAAGTTGTCTTTGGGACAAGCATGGTTGAGATCGCAAAAGTCTATGAAGATGTGAATAGTTCCTTGTTTTTTGTTAACAGAGACGGGGTTGGAGACCCACGAAGTGTATGCAAGGGGGTAAATGAAACCAATAGTGCGTAACTTGTCAATTTCAGATTTGATAGCCGTAGCTTTGGATGGGTGTAGGGGGCATTTCTTTTGATGAACGAGTGTGATATCCGGACAGGTGTCGATTCGATGTTCGACTATAGAAGGATCGAGGCCAGGCATCTTCGTATATGACTAGGAAAAATATCTTAGTACTCCTGAAAGAGAGATTTGTAAGCAGTGATTTCTTCAGGGGAGAAGGTGGTGCCAATGGTGATTTCTTCTATGATTCCAGGTTTAATGGAAATGTCAATTTTGACGACGAGGGAGATGTTAGCAATGTTTCCTTCTTCAAAAGCATCGGGGGCATGGATAGGGTTTTTGAACTAGTTGACATGCCCTCAAGGAATAAAATCCTTGGTTTCGATTGTGCATAGGGAGGCTTGGGTAGGAGGTTGAAATGCCTCTTGTGAAAGGAAAAGTGCTCAATGATGGAGTGCATTCCATGGGAAATAGAGGGTAGTTAGTTCCTCTAGGATATCCTCGTCATAGTGGAAAATGCGAGAATATAGGGGATCTTGGGAGGTGGTAGGGGGAACTATCAATGAGTAAGTGGTATTTTCCTCGAGGGGTGAGGACATAGAAGGGATATCATGTACAAGGTGTGATGGCCCACTGGACATAAAGAAAATTTCATGATAATTTGTATGGTGCCTCATTTTCTCGGGGATTGAGGACAAAATATAACGAATGTCAACAATGTGAGCCTCCATGTGGAGTGACTAAGAGGGCTATGACCGAGACGTGTGGCGTACTGCGGACAATGTTTGGTGGAATTGAGGTATATTTGGGAAATGATGAGTGTAATGGACATATTATGCACATATGACACAAGCGAATTTGGTCTGTAACCCTTTATTGTGTGTGGTTGAGGACTCTGTAGTAGCAGTGGATGTACTTGGTGGAGTAGTAAGAAATGGGGTTGCTTTGGGGAGCTAGATAAGATTGCATAACTTGGGAAGAGTAGGGCATCTGTTAGTGAGGTGTCCTTCTCATTTTCATAGTGTGCAAGAAGGTTGATCTCAAGGAGGGAGCAGAGCTCTCGGAGCGTCCTTCCATCGTCTGCCCCCATTGGTGGTGGTGTTGTTGCTAGTTGGGGGCGGGGGTGGTGTGGCAGGGGCCTGTACTGGGATCTGCATCAGTAATCCCTTTGCTTGAGGAGGGAGATATGGTGTTGGAACCATAGTGGGTGGATGGAGATACCATAAAGGGATGGAAAGAACCATGTTTGGAAGGGTGAGAGTAACAACTACCTGGAATGCTTGGATTCCAGGTGGGGGGTAGAAAAAGGGAATTAGGGTAATGTCTTGGGGGACTGTCTCCCAAACCTGAAATTGTCCTTGGAGGTGGGGGAAATCTGGGACAAGTTGTGCAATGGGGTGTTCAGGGAGATCCTGAGGTAATAGTTCTTCGACTGGTGTAATTTCTATATGGGGAGGGGCCTCTGTGAGAGGAGTATTGTCTCTGAGATCTGTTCCATTAGAAGACACTATGCACACTTGTGTTGAAGGGTGTAGGAGAGGTGGTGCTCCATGATATGCCCCGAACAAGGATGGGTCCTTGAATATTCCAGGACCCATGTCGATGATCGAAAAATCATCTAATCTAGTGCGGACAAGAGGGAGGATGTTATCATTGTTGGAAGAATGATTAGGCTCGTAATGTGTAAGTTGGTTGATGGTGATGATTTTCCTGTTATGGGGGAACATCATCGTATGAAACACAGAAGATTCTACTGCCTTCATAGCATACATGTAGCTACGTCCGAACAAGATATTGTAATCAAGTGGGGTGTTGATAACTTCAATGTCTATGAGGATGTTTTTCCCCAAAGTTCTACAGGGACATTTTGGAATATCCCTTCAGGGGATGATGGGTGACCATCGTAAGCTCTCAGGGTGATGGCATATGGTATTAGCTCAGGTGAGTCAAGTTTTTTCCTTACTACTTTGAACATGATGCATGTGGATGCACCTTCATCGATGATGCATCGATGAAATGTGATGTTCTGAATATTAACTAGTATCTGAAAAGCTACCAGGGTGGGGAGGCGTGGTTCTCTGCTATCTAGATCAAAGGTGATCAGTCTAGTATTAGCTGGGTCGACTACCCCCAAGGAGGAAAAAAATGATTTACACTGAGATGGAAAGGTTTGGAGGACCTCCAATATAGACATGGTTGCAAGAGACTATGTTAAGTTGTCAACCAGACTGTAATTATCGTAACGACATGCGGGGTATATAGGGGTTTGGTTCAGTGTTAGGGTGGGGAATCATCAGAGGTTGTACTGTTGTATATGGAGAGGGTTTTGAGGTGGTTGGGGTATATTCTGGGGGAATACCTTATTGACAATTGTGTGTTTCAGAATAATCTCTTCTTCACAGGTAAGGAAGATGTTGTGATCAGCTGGATTTCCAGGTTGATTAGGACCCGAGTTTTGATACTGACCCATTTGTGGTGAGGTGGGGATTATTTCCCATTGGGTATTCATCACACCTTGTTGTGGAATATGGTTTTGCAAAATAGTTGGAGGTGGTGGTTTCAAATATGTTGTGGGGCATGTTGAGGGGTAGGTGGTGTTGGAGTGCGTTGGGTGTTCATGGATGCTTTCATCCATTTGAATTCTACAATTTGGGGGAAATGGTGTGTATAATGTCCATACTCACCACATAGAGCACAAGGGAAGTTAGTTATGAGGTTATTGTTATTCCCTTGTCATGGTTGATTTTTATTGGTTCCCCTGCGAGGGTTTTGGTTTCCTTGAGTCTAGTTTCCTCTAGTGGGACGATTTTGTTGGGGGTTATTTCCTCCTGGTCGTGGGTTATTATTGTTTCAGTTTTTCCCTTTCTTCTTGGCATTATTTTGATGATGGGATAGATTTTGTGTATTCAATTGTTCAAAAGTATGAACTTGTTGAATGGGAGAGGGTTGAACAAAGTTGACGTTGGCATGTGGCTGTCCTGGTGGAGGAGAAACCAACCGGGGAGGACCAGGAAATGGAAAATATGGATTGTTTTTTGTAGATGATCCATATGGCGTATAGGAATTTGAATCATTTCCACTACTGCTAGGGTTATATGCAGGGTTTGAGGGTGAACTCATACTTGGTTGAGAGACTGGATGCATCATGGGTACTGGTGAGGGTCCACCCAATGGTGGAGGGGCAGAAACATGATATGACTGTTGATGAGTAGTAGGAGGTTAATAATACATCCCTCCATATGGTTATGGATATTGATGTGCACCATAAGTGGGTGATGGGTAGTCGTAAGGTTTGATATGGGTCATAGAACCAATCAACCCATCTACAGTGTGGGACATCCTAGGTTTTTCCTAGCCAAATGGTATGGGTCAGGGTGCATCAAGTAATATTGTGTAAAAGTAACACGATTGAGCATAGATGAGGTCAAACTGTTGGGCCTTGCTGATGGCTTCCTCTTCTGATAGAGGAAAAGTGGATGCTACATCCTTGGCAACAATAGAGACGAGTGATTTGAGAAACCAATCAAGACGTTGTTATTTAGTGGTTTCTTCTTTACACAAACTACGTAGTTGATGCCATTCATGGATGTGGTTGGCTATATGGATAGCAGTGGTTTTTTGGGACTCAAAGAGAATTTCTAAACCAGTATCATGAGAAACTGGTAGTTGGAAAAAGGACAAAAAGGCCTTGGCCAATGATTCAAAGGTCACATGGGACCCTGATTTTTCTTCCACATACCATTTGGTTGATGAGCTTGTGAGAGTTCTTTGAAATAACCTCAAGAGAATGGAATCATTCATGATTTTGTTTGAAGAGAAACACAAGTCGAAGGTCATAACATGGTTGGCAGGATCTTCCCCGGTTTTCCTTCAAACTTTGAAATATCTGAAGGTGGTTTTGTAGGCATATTGGTCCAAGTGGGGTCATATAAAATGGGATCATTCGTGATTTTGGTCACATTAGGGATGTTTAGGGATGCCAAGTATGGCATAGGTAGAATTGTTGGAAGGTTAGTTCTAGCCATTGTGTGAGTAGGTAATGGACCTGTCCTTTGAGAGGGATTTGGTGGGATTGTACTTCTCCCTTGAGAAGAAGTTTGACCCCTACCTCCTTGTGAAGGAGAACTAATAGATGGATGACCTTGGGTATTTGACCTAAGAAAATTGGAACCAAGTAAAGATGATCCCAAAACAGTAGCACACACGGGGGTGTGAGATGGTTGAGTCAGGGAGTTGGCAAGACTAGGGACTCCTCCTAGAATAGGAGAGAGATTCTGCAAGCATCTAGAACGATGGCGATTTTATGGTTCCCCTATGGTTTCCAACTATAAAAGTGAATATGTGCAAATGGTGACAAGAGAGAAATAAATGAACAAGATCTTTGTATATGTTTTACATTCACAAAATAATAGAACTCACAACTGCATGTAATCAAATGAACGTAATACATAAATCAACTGTAAATAAACAAGTATGTGGATAGGTGTATTTTTTCCATGTGGGGGAACAATAAAAAAAAATGCTCGTGTCCTAAAATACTTATCATCCTTCCTCTCAATTCAGCACTGGGCCTTCCAATAGCACTCAACAGTGGGGTCTGAAGCCACCAAAAGAGGAACTAGTGAAGGTTGAAGTAATCAATTATAATTAGGGGTAAAGGGTGCATATCCCAAAAGAGCCAACGATATTTCCCAACAACCACACAAAATCTGATCAAGGTGCAATTGCAACCCAAAACCACCACCTGGGTGGATATCCTATGTTTTGACACTAAGTATCTCGGTCAAAGTGTGACATTTAGATTTTCGACCTTAGAAATGGGTCACGGGTTGGATGCCCTCACAAGAGTTGGGTGAATCAAGGATGGATGTGTAGAACAACCAGACCTCGGCCTTCAACCCTTCACAGGTATCTCCCTGCCTTATGGTGTAGGAACACTTGACTTGGACGATTTGAAAAATCCCTATTCAAAATTTATTTTGGCACCTCTTGTGGAGGAAAATTTAGTGTGTTTTTAAAAAAAATTTAGATGTGGTGGGCTGAGATATTGGGGTCAGGACCAACCTCATTTGAATTAATTTTGTGTGGATAATTTCCAAAAAAGTAGCCAGATCTTTCGGAATTCCTTTGGAGAAATCCTACTTCAACCTCCACTATTCTAATAGAAATTATGTGTGTGAGGAGTGGCTTTGTGTGCAAGAAAGTGAAAAGTGTGCCAAGATTTTAATAAGTTAAGTGTGAGATTGCAACATGTGGACTTCCTATGGTCCTTACAAATATTCTTACCTAGCTTACTATGTGTCTTTGGTACAACCTTAGGGAATATTTAAAGCCCTAAAGAACTAGCAATGTGGACATATGGGTCCTTACAAATCCTTTAAACTCTCTAAAATGTTGTCTATGATATTAAATCTTTTGAAACTATCCTAAAATTGTAGACATGTGGGAATGTATGGGACCATTACTTGATCTTTAAACTTCTCTAGATTGTGATCTAAGCTAAGAAATTTTTTTAGAAACTATCCTAAGATTGTAAACATGTGGGCATGTATGGGCCGTTACAAAGATTTAATATGATTTCCAAACACTAAGAGGAACCCTAGGGGGGATTTGTCCTCTCCTAAATGATTTTTTTAAGGGATATTAAATGTCCTTTCAACCACCTTTCTGATTTCGTAGATCACACTAGGGTGTGGGGGAAGAGCATACTTGAGGGTTAAAATTAACTTCTAGTCCCAAATTAAGTGATTGTGTATGAAAATTAATAACTTCCACTTAAAATTTTAAAATCCAAATGAGCCATCCATGTGGAAACAAAGAAAGATGAAAAGAATAGAGATTCCTTTTCACCCCTACCTGCTTATGTTAGCTAACCTTTCTTATGAGAAAGGATTCTAAGTGGAGTGTAGTTTCCTTAAAAAGTGCAGGAAAATAAAAGTTTGAAGGCTATGGGCCCTCAAACCATTCATAAAAACCTTTACAATTTGAAGAAACTAAACTTATGCATGGGATATAGTTCTGACAGGCACGTAGAGGGCACACAATGCACAAAATGCATAGAGTAATGAAGCATGTTTCACGTACAGTTCACAGAGTCCACGTCTATGGGCCTTGAGAGCCACACACTTCCTGTCACGTGTCTGGGAAGAAATTTCCAAGTGAAATACTCCTTCCCCGGCTATGAATTTTGACTTTGGCAGGTTGGGCTAGGCCGGTTTTGGTACCTAGGTGAGAAAAAATACAACACTTACATGCTTAGTTAAGCCAGCTAAACAAGACAGAAGTTTGTGAGTTGATTAGAAAAACCAAATACACATGAAAACAAATAAATACAACTAAAAACAACTAAGAAATAAATGTTAGAGAATCTTGAGAAACTAGAACCATGAAAATAAAAAAAAATTACCAACATATAGCTACCAATGGAACAATAGATTGATAGGTTAAACACCGTAGAGAAATGAAGGGACTTATGAATCCCCTCTTCCTCTTTGGGAGGGATATTGAGTTTCCTAATTGAGAGATCTTCTCTTCATACAATGGAAGAAATGATAATGGTGACGAAATAC
>JASDQU010819648.1:9553-23094 GCA_032191745.1 Picea mariana | reverse complement strand
TTGGGTGCTCCATCTTCGACCAACCTGTCGAAGTCCCAAAAGTGATCAAGCACGACCAATATTTATCAAAACATGGTCAAGGTCCAACACATGGCTTCAACCCATTTGGTAAAGTAATCTACTTCCATAAAAATGTACTTATGTCCATTACTAGATGGAGTATGGAAAGTCATGAAGTCTACACCCATTTATATAAGGGGTCAACAGTGATGATTGGGTGTAGAAGAGTTGGTGGAGATCATGCTTTGTTTTCATTTAGTTGGCATTTGTCGCATCGCTTGACAATGTGGATGCAGTCATGAAACAAAATGGGCTATAAGTACCCTGCTCAAATGATTTTTTGGGTGGTGGACATACTTGAGAGGTGAACACCGCAAGCATCATTGTGGCAATCATTCAAGACTCTATCAACTTCATCGATGGTGAGACATTGTCGAAGAATGGTGTTGACCCATCCCTGATAGAGAATGTTTCTGATGAAGAGGTATCTGGGAACCTGATGGAGAATTCGTCGACGATCATCTCGAGAGAGATGAGACCCAAAATTCTGTGTACAATGGTAGATGAGGAGGTTGTCGTATGAGGGGTCATCGGAGGGGATGAAGAAGAGGTGTTCATTGGGGAAATCCTCCTTGATAGGGAAAGCTTTAGAATCCAAAGGAAAATCCGTAAGGAGTTTAGCTAGGACAAGAGATTTCTTGATTTTGTGAGTAGAGAACTCTAAATCATACTCCTAGAGGATAATGATCCATTGAGTAAATTTTCCATTAATCTTTCATCGACTAAGAAAGTACTCCATGGGGTTGGAATCTGCTACGACCTTGGTAGTTCGAAGCATGATATAATGTCATAGTTTTTGGACTGCGAGGACAACTGCTAATGCAGGTTTCTCATCATTATTATACTTCAAGGGTGGCCCTGAAAGTTTTTTACTAATGTAGTAAATGACATGTTCACGCTCATCATCCCCTAATTCGACGAGGACTCATGCTACTGAGACGACTGAGGCTGATATGTAGAGGATGTAATCGTGATCAAAGTCTAGGTGACTAATCAAAGGGGCATTAGATAGAGCGGCTTTCAAATCATAAAAATTCATTTGAGCATGTGTGTCCCATTGAAATGGGATATCATGACGTAGTAGGCATAGAAAATCATGTGCGTGAGTGGCATAGTCTGGGACAAAGCGACGTAAAATTTGGATTTACCTTGCAAGCTCTGCAGTTGGCATAAATTCCTAGGTGGGGGAATTTCTGTGATTTCTTGGACCTTGAGGGGGTCCATAGTGATGCCATGTTGGGAGACAATGAACCCAAGGAGGTTCCCGACAGTGACACAAAAGACACACTTGAGGGGGTTTAAGAGGATATTGTATTGGCGACATCATTGGAAAATGATGTGTAAGTCGTCTAAATGTTGGGTTAACTTTTTGGATTGAGTAGTGAGGTCATCCAAATAGGCAAGGATGATGCAAGAAAGATCATGAAAAAAATAGGTCATGGCCCATTGAAATGTAGCACTAGCATTTTTTAGTCCAAAAGGCATGACACGATAAGAAAATGTACCCCCAGGGGTAGTAAAAGTGGTTTTGTACTGATATGCTGGATGGATTTGAATTTGGTTATAGCTAGAGAATCCGTCCATAAAGGACAATGCTTCATGGTTAGCACAATCATCAATGATTTGGTCTATGAAAGGGGTTGGGAAGTTGTCTTTGGGACAAGCGTGGTTGAGATCACAAAAGTCTGTGAAGACGTGAATAGTTCCTTGTTTTTTGTTAACAAAGATGGGGTTGGAGACCCACGAAGTGTACACAATGGGGTAAATGAAACCAATAGTGCGTAACTTGTCAATTTCAGATTTGATAGCCGTAGATTTGGATGGGTGTAGGGGGCGTTCCTTTTGATGAACGAGTGTGACATCCGGACAGGTGTCGATTCGATGTTTGACTATAGAAGGATCAAGACTAGGCATCTTCGTATATGTCTAGGAAAAATATCTTAGTACTCCTGAAAGAGAGATTTGTAAGCAGTGATTTCTTTAGGGGAGCAGGCAGCACCAATGGTGATTTCTTAGATGATTCCAGGTTTAATGGAAATGTCAATTTTGACGATGAGGGAGATGTTAGCAATGTTTCCTTCTTTAAAAGCATTGGGGGGATGGATAGGGTTTTTGAACTAGTTGACATGCCCTCAAGGAATAAAATCCTTGGTTTCGATTGTGCATTAGGAGGCTTGGGTAGGAGGTTGAAATGCCTCTTGTGAAAGGAAAAGTGCTCAATGATGGAGTGCATTCTATGGGAAATAGGGGGTAGTTATTTCCTCTAGGATATCCTCGTCACAATGGAAAATGCGAGAATATAGGGGATCTTGGGAGGTGGTAGGGGGAAATATCAATGAGTAAGTGGTATTTTCCTCAAGGGGTGAGGACGTAGAAGGGATATCGTGTACAAGGTGTGATGGCCCACTGGACATAAAGAAAATTTCATGATACTTTGTATGGTGCCTCGTTTTCTTGGGGATTGACGACAAAATATAACGAATGTCAGCAATGTGAGCCTCCATGTGGAGTGACTAAGAGGGCTATGACTGAGATGTGTGGCGTACTGCAGACAATGTTTGGTGGAATTGAGGTAGATTTGGGAAATTATGAGTGTAATGGACATATTATGCGCATATGGCACAAGCGAATTTGGTTCGTAACCCTTTATTGTGTGTGGTTGAGGACTTTGTAGTAGTAGTGGATGTACTTGGTGGAGTAGTAAGAAATGGGGTTACTTTGGGGAGCTAGATAAGATTTCATAACTTGGGAAGAGTAGGACATCTATTAGTGAGGTTTCCTTCTCATTTTCATAGTGTGCAAGGAGGTTGAGCCCAGGGAGCGAGCGGAGCTGTGGGAGCGTCCTTCCATCATCTTCCCCCATTGGTGGTGGTGTTGTTGCTAGTTGGGGGTGGGGGTGGTGTGGCAGGGGCCTGTACTGGGATCTGCATCAGTAATCCCTCTGTTTGAGGAGGGAGATATGGTGTTGGAACCATAGCGGGTGGATGGAGATACCATATAGGGATGGCAAGAACCATGTTTGGAAGGGTGAGAGTAGCAACTACCTGGAATGCTTGGATTCCAGGTGGGGGGTAGAAAAAGGGAATTTGGGTAATGTCTTGGGGGACTGTCTCCCAAACCTGAAATTATCCTTGGAGGTGGGGGAAATCTAGGACAAGTGGTGCAGTGGGGTGTTCAAGGAGCTCTTGAGGTAATAGTTCTTCGACTGGTGTAATTTCTATGTGGGGAGGGGCCTCTGTGAGAGGAGTATTGTCTCTGAGATCTGTTCCATTAGAAGACATTATGCACACTTGTGTTGAAGGGTGTAGGAGAGGTGGTGCTCCATGATATGCCCCCAACAAGGATGGGTCCTTGAATATTCTAGGACCCATGATCGAAAAATCATCTAATCTAGTGCGGACAAGAGGGAGGATGTTATCAATGTTGGAAGAATGATTAGGATTGTAATGTGTAAGTTGGTTGATGGTGACGATTTTCCTGTTATGGGGGAACATCATCATATGAAACATGGAAGAGGCTACTGCCTTCATAGCATACATGTAGCTACGTCCGAACAAGATATTGTAATCAAGTGGGGCATTGATAACTTCAATGTCGATGAGGATGTTTTTCCCCAAAGTTCTATAGGGACATTTTGGAATATCCCTTCAGGGGATGATGGGCAACCATTGTAAGCTCTTAGGGTGATGGCATATGGTATTAGCTCAGGTGAGCCAAGTTTTTTCCTTACTACTTTGAACATGATTCATGTGGATGCACCTTCATCGATGATGCATCGATGAAATGTGATGTTCTGAATATTAACTGGTATCTGAAAAGCTACCAGGGTGGGGAGGTGTGGTTCTCTGCTATCTAGATCAAAGGTGATCAGTCTAGTATTAGCTGGGTCGACTACCCCCAAGGAGGAAAAAAATTATTTCCACTGAGATGGAAAGGTTTGGAGGACCTCCAATATAGACATGGATGCAAGAGACTGTGTTAAGTTGTCGACTAGACTGTAATTATCGTAACGACATGCGGGGTATATAGGGGTTTGGTTCAATGTTAGGGTGGGGAATCATTAGAGGTTGTACTGTTGTAGATGGAGAGGGTTTTGAGGTGGATGGGGTATATTCTGGGGGAATACCTTATTGACAACTGTGTGTTTCAGAATAATCTCTTCTTCACTAGTAAGGAGGATGTTGTGATCAGCTGGATTTACAGGTTGATTGGGACCCGGGTTTTGATACTGACCCATTTGTGGTGAGGTGGGGATTATTTCCCATTGGGTATTCATCACACCTTGTTGTGGAATATGGTTTTTCAAAACATTCGGAGGTGGTGGTTTCAAATATGTTGTGGGGCATGTTGAGGGGCTGGTGCTGGAGTGCGTTGGGTGTTCATGGATGCTTTCATCTATTTGAAATCGACAATTTGGGGGAAATGGTGTGTATAATGTCCATACTCACCACATAGAGCACAAGGGAAGTTAGTTATGAGGTTATTATTATTCTCTTGTCATGGTTGATTTTTATTGGTTCCCCTGCGAGGGTTTTGGTTTCCTTGAGTCTAGTTTCCCCTAGTGAGACAATTTTGTTGGGGGTTATTTCCTCCTGGTCGTGGGTTATTATTGTTTCAATTTTTCCCTTTATTCTTGGCATTATTTTGATGATGGGCTAGATTTTTTTTATTCAATTGTTCAAAAGTATGAACTTGTTGAATGGGAGAGGGTTGAACAAAGTTGACATCTGCATGTGGTTGTCCTGGTGGAGGAGAAACCAACTGGGGAGGACTAGGAAATGGAAAATATGGATTGTTTTTTGGAGATGATCCATATGGAGTATAGGAATTTGAATCATTTCCACTACTACTAGGGTTATATGCAGGGATTGAGAGTGAACTCATACTTGGTTGAGAGACCGGATGCATCATGGGTACTGGTGAGGGTCCACCCAATGGTGGAGGGGTAGAAACATGATATGATTGTTGATGAGTAGCAAGAGGTTAATAAGACATCCCTCCATATGGTTACGGATATTGATGTGCACCATAAGTGGGTGACAGGTAGTCGTAAGGTTTGATATGGGTCATAGAACCAATCAACCCATCTGCAGTGTGGGACATCCTAGGTTTTTCCTAGTCAAATGGCATGGGTCGGGGTGCATCAAGTAATATTGTGTAAAAGTAACATGATTGAGCATAGATGAGGTCAAACTATTGGGCCTTGTTGATGGATTCCTCTTATGATAGAGGAAAATTGGATGCTACATCCTTGGCAATAACAGAGACGAGTGATTTGAGAAACCAATCAAGACGTTGTTCTTTAGTGGTTTCTTCTTTACACAAACTATGTCATTGATGCCATTCATGGATGTGGTCGGCTATATGGATAGCAGTGGTTTTTTGGGACTCAAAGAGAATTTCTAAACCAGTATCATGACAAACTGGTAGTTGGAAAAAGGATAAAAAGGCCTTGGCCAATGATTCAAAGGTCACATGGGACCCTGATTTTTCTTCCACATACCATTTGGTTGATGATCTTGTGAGATTTCTTTGAAATGACCTCAAGAGGATGGAATCACTCATGATTTTGTTTGAAGAGCACCACAAGTCGAAGGTCATAACATGGTTGGCAGGATCTTCCCCGGTTTTCCTTCAAACTTTGAAATATCTGAAGGTGGTTTTGTAGGCATATTGGTCAAAGTGGGGTCATATAAAATGGGATCATTCGTGATTTTGGTCAAATTAGGTATGTTTAGGGATGCCAAGTATGGCATAGGGAGAATTGGCGGAAGGTTAGTTCTATCCATTGTGTGAGTAGGTAATGGACCTGTCCTTTGAGAGGGATTTGGTGGGATTGTACTTCTCCCTTAAGAAGAAGTTTGACCCCTACCTCCTTGTGAAGGAGAACTAATAGATGGATGAACTTGGGTATTTGACCTAAGCAAATTGGAACCAAGTAAAGATGATCCCAAAACAGTAGCACACACGGGGGTGTGAGATGGTTGAGTCTGGGAGTTGGGAAGACTAGTGAATCCTCCTAGAATAGGAGGGAGATTCTGCAAGCATCTAGAACGATGGTGATTTTATGGTTACCCTATGGTTTCCAACTATAAAAGTGAATATGTGCAAATGGTGACAAGAGATAAATAAATGAACAAGATCTTTGTATATGTTTGACATTCACAAAATAATAGAACTCACAATTGCATGTAATCAAATGAATGTAATACATAAATCAACTGTAAATAAACAAGTATGTGGATAGGTGTATTATTTCCATGTGGGGGAACAATAAAAAAAATGCTCGTGTCCTAAAATACCTATCGTCCTTCCTCTCAATTCAGCATTGGGCCTTCCAATAGCACTCAATAGTGGGGTCTGAAGCCACCAAAAGAGGAACTAGTGAAGGTTGAAGTAATCAGTTATAATTAGGGGTAAAGGGTGCATATCCGGAAAGAGCCGACGATATTTCCCAACAGCCACACAAAATCTGATCAAGGTGAGATTGCAGCCCAAAACCACCACCTGGGTGGATATCCTATGTTTTGACACTAAGTATCTCAGTCAAAGTGTGACATTTAGATTTTCGACCTTAGAAATGGGTCACGGGTTGGATTCCCTCACAAGAGTTGGGTGAATCAAGGAGGGATGCGTAGAACAACCGGACCTTGGCCTTCAACCCCTCATGGATATCTCCCTGCCTTATGGTGTAGGAACACTTGACTTGGAGAATTTGAAAGATCCCTATTCAAAATTTGTTTTGGCACCTCTTGTGGAGGAAAATTTAGTGTGTTTTAAAAAAAAAATTAGATGTGGTGGGTTGAGATATTGGGGTCAGGACCAACCTCATTTGAATTAATTTTGTGTGGATAATTTCCATAGAAGTAGCCAGATCTTTCGGAATTCCTTTTGAGAAATCCTACTTCAACCTCCACTATTCTAATAGAAATTATGTGTGTGAGGAGTGGCTTTGTGTGCAAGAAAGTGAAAAGTGTGCTAAGATTTTAATAAGTTAAGTGTGAGATTACAACATGTGGACTTCCTATGGTCCTTAAAAATATTCTTACCTAGCTTACTATGTGTCTTTGGTACAACCTTAGGGAATATTTAAAGCCCTAAAGAACTAGCAATGTGGACATATGGGTCCTTACAAATCCTTTAAACTCCCTAAAATGTTGTCTATGATAATAAATCTTTTGAAACTATCCTAGAATTGTAGACATGTGGGGATGTATGAGACCATTACTTGATCTTTAAACTTCCCTAGATTGTGATCTAAGCTAAGAAATGTTTTTAGAAACTATCCTAAGATTGTAAACATGTGGGCATGTATGGGCCCTTACAAATCTTTAATATGATTTCCAAACACTAAGAGGAACCCTAGGGGGGATTTGTCCTCTCCTAAATGATTTTTTTAAGGGAGATTGAATGTCCTTTCAACCACCTTTATGATTCCGTAGATCACACTAGGGTGCGGGGGAAGAGCATACTTGAGGGTTAAAATTAACTTCTAGTCCCAAATTAAGTGATTGTGTATGAAAATTAATAACTTCCACTTAAAATTTTAAAATCCAAATGAGCCATCCATGTGGCAACAAAGAAAGATGAAAAGAATAATGATTCCTTTTTACCCCTACCTGCTTATGTTAGCTAACCTTTCTTATGAGAAAGGATTCTAAGTTGAGTGTAGTTTCCTTAAAAAGTACGGGAAAATAAAAGTCTGAAGGCTAGGGGCCCTCAAACCATTCATAAAAACCCTTACAATTTGAAGAAATTGAACTTATGCATGGGATACAGTTCTGACAGGCACGTAGAGGGCACTCAATGCACAAAATGCATAGAGTAATGAAGAATGTTTCGCGTATAGTGCATAGAGTCCACGTCTGTGGGCCTTGAGAGCCACACACTTTTTGTCACATGTCTGGGAAGAAATTTCCAAGTGAAATACTCCTTCCCCAGCTATGAATTTTGACTTTGGCAGGTTGGGCTAGGCCGGTTTTGGTACCCAGGTGAGCAAAAATACAACACTTACATGCTTAGTTGAGCTAGATAAACAAGACAGAAGTTTGTGAGTTAATTAGAAAAGCCAAATACACATGAAAACAAAGAAATACAACTAAAAACAACTAAGAAATAAATGTTAGAGAATCTTGAGAAACTAGAACCATGAAAATAAAAAAAATTACCAACATATAGCTACCAATGGAACAATAGATTGATAGGTTAAACACCGTAGAGAAATGAAGGGACTTATGAATCCCCTCTTCCTCTTTGAGAGGGATATTGAGTTTCCTAATTGAGAGCTCTTCTCTTAATACAATGGAAGAAATGATAATGGTGAAGAAATACAATGCCTATTCCCTCAAGAGGTGAGTGGAATGGCCTATTCCAGTGGTGCTTCAAGGCTTCAAAGAGAAAAGAGGATTCTCAAAGAAGAATTCTTACAGCATAACAATACCTTGAAGATCTTATTTTCTTAGCACACCCATGGCACATATTTATAGAATCCATCCATGGAAAGATATAATTGGTTCATATTGTGAACAAGGGGTCTCTTAGGGAACTTCCTAGCCCTTGACCAACCTCCAAGCTAGATTTCACTAAGATATGAGTGTCAAATCATGTTGGGGGTCAGACTAGAAGTGGTTGAGGGGTCAAAAAGATCCATAAATGTGTCGTTTATAGAAGTGTGTGGATTTTCTTGTAGACAGTCGCTCATTTTTCCCACAGTGTGCATTGAGGCCTGTGTTATCCTGCACATTATGCGCACTATGCGCACGCTTCCTTTGGTGAATTTGCACACTTTGATTTTTGAGCCAAGTATATATTTTTTTTCCTTTTGGTGGATTTTGGTGTTTTAGGTGGACTAATTGTTGTTGGCATTGATTTTTTCCTTCAACCATTGTGTGCAACATTGCGGACGATTTTTTAGTGATAACAATATCAAAATCTCTTCTGGACAACACCGTAATCTTCTGCTCATCATGATCTTTCCAATGACTACAATTTTTCTCTAAATTGACCTCTAGATTGGAATTTATGATTTCCATAATATCCTCAGCCATTATTGGCCCAACGCCACCTCACTACCACATGGTACCCACTTGGATGTCTGAACCTTGCATCATCTGACATGGCGCATATGTAGCTCCGATGTGGCACATACCACTTGGATATCTGATTCATGGTTCCGACCCCAAGGGGCCTCACAATCATCGTCGGTAATTAATCTGCATGGGTAGCAAATACCTCCACTAAAATTTCCAATGATATCCATTTAAACAACCATTTCCTTTATATGACAGTCCTCAATGCTCTAATCCAATGATTCTGTACAAGTCAACAATCCCAACTGGCATGGGGGTTATCGCCAAGATCCCAACACTAAAAGTCCTGGAAATGACCCCATATCGGGACTACACTAGATCCAACCTCCCTTGGGGCGAGCATCCTACAGATATAATTGTATCAACGATCCTAACTAGCACAAGGATTAACACATGTCTCCCTTCCCTTTTATTAAGGAAACCAGTGGGGTCCACCTCTGATCTATGGTCATGATTTTATTGTGAAAAAATATCTATCAATGGCTATCATTAACCCTAACATCTTGTAGTTGGTGTCATTTTCCTCCTTCCCAACCTTTGCATTAATATAATTTTCTCCAACATATGGTCGATATTTCCCTACATCTAGAACTAACGGTCTATATTGAAAATGTCTATCTAAGGTTTTTGGGCCCCCTCTGGGGCACACATGTTCCTTATCTAAGCCACTAGTGATACTTGTCACCCCAACAGTCACATTGGCTTCCCTACTAGCATACCACGTCATCATGACATCATCACCTCTTTGAATTCTTCTAGTGCAGCCATGTGGAACCTACGATAGATCGACGACTACCATTGCACTACACCCATTCACCGATCAATGAATCTCGTGAACTCCAACCTTCATCGTCGACATTTCTATTGTCTCACTCTCACTTCACCAACTCTCAAATGTCGACGACGATGCATGTCACATCAATGGTTTAGGCCTCATTGCATCTCATCTCCAATCAATGATCTAGATCAATCCTCAGAGTTCCTCCCATTGGGGTGCATTCCCTTCCAAGACTGTAACTCCATTTGACCATTACCCCTTTGACGGATGGTCCATATATATCATATCATCTGCCACATTGACTACGATTTCCATCGTATACCTACTACCTGGAATGACATGTGGCACTCATAATGCATCACAGACCACTTCTCCAAATGCTAAATCGCCATAACACATGGTGCAATAACCACTTGACACATGGGGCTACTTTGTGGCTTACACGTCATCACCGAGTACTTGGCTTATGCAATCGGGTATTGACACCTTTCCTCCCCATGACATGCTAGCTACCCTGTCGGCACCCTCGTCACCTACTACTCACTAATGGAACTGGTAGGTCCCATGGTGAATTGACAGCTAAAATCATACCACGTCCACTCTTCGATAGACGATCTAGATTACCTTTCATAGTTTCCTCCATCGGAGTGCCTCCAACTTATGCATCCAAGTTCGCTTCAACCATTTAATTACGATGGTACATATACCAACAGATCCACGGTCTAGGTCTACATGTTGTTCCAAATCAATAACTGAGGTCAAATCTTCCCCTCCTACCAATCTACAGTTCATATCGCCTTTCAATGTTCTCCCCATCTAGGTTTCTCTACTTCAGCTTCCAAATCTATTCTGACCATCCTACTCTGATGACCCTCACCGCGATGGATTCTATGACCCAAATCTTCTGAAGACACTCTCTAATGGATCAATGGTGGATATTTGGCCACCCTCAGATCCAATGGTCGACAATTAAGGGAAACCTCCAAAAGTTCTAAGCTCAATAGGGCTCATCCTCGTCCTTTTTCCAAACTAGGCATCGACACTTGCCATCCTCCGAGACACATTGGCTTCCATGCTGGCAGAACATGACATGTCGAAATCATCCTTTCTCTCCTCACACTTATATAATAAGGTATGGAACCGAGGGTTGGGACCTTATTCCTCGCACCCAATATCAATGGATGGGATTCCACCTTTTAACCCTTTGATAGATCGATTATTATCATTAACTTGAAACCCTTCCCTTTCAAAGTCCCAACACAGCTTCACACCCATCACTATAATGGTTTGACTTTTGACAGAATTAACACTAAGATCAACGTTCCAAAATTCTCTAGGACCATTCACTGATGGGTCTAATGACTCACGTTATCTCGGAGCTATTTCCATTGGATTCTCTCATCAACCCTTCTCCAAGGTGCTCCAATGAACATGCCTTTTGACAAAGGCCTGGGATATAATCACTACATTGATTCAACGACTGTGATTTATTCATCCTGAAAACACAAGTTTTCTCCAGGCTAATAGTTTGAATCTGGACTTAGATATTCATGGATTCTTCCAAATTCTCTCTCATGGTTTCACCAAACCTTCAAGGGATCTGAACCCTTACTCTGTAACATGTGTAAGGAATTATTCTCCTATCTCTATGAGTATTTTAATTCTACAACCCTTCCATTTCAATGTGGGGGTTTATACATGGCTTAAGGCTCCTTAACCCAATCTGGATTTCCTTAAGGTTACAATCTGACTCAGGACTTGGCCTCTTCTAGGTATCTAAGTTTTTTTGGCCTTATTAGGCCTTCAACATGCCATTATTATATTGTTTTGTTCCCCTCAAGAAGTATTATTATATAGTATTTCTTTAAGCTCATTTTCTTTTCTCGGGCATCATACTACAACAAAATGTCATATTGCCCACATAAGAGGTACAAACATGCAGTTATATTCATGACTACATTCACATGGGGATTCTATTTATATAGTCCATAGTTATTCGAGGTAGGATGCAATATCCTCTTGTTCATATATACAATACATATACAATTACAGGCACCCGTGCAAGTATTTAGCCATGAATTTAAATTGAATTACACAAAATAAATAAATACTTATCTTTTACAAGTTATGACCTACCAACTAACTGTAGGTGTTCACTTTTCCACCTAACCATAGGCACTGAATGTTCTGTAACTTAGGTATAATTCCACCCCCATGATCTAGGTGGAAATCGGTGGCCACCCACCTATTCCACTATCTCAAAAAAAGGGTTTCCACCTTGGCATCTTTTCTACAGATTTTCGGGACCTAAACTTCCAGGATCATTTTGAGGCCCTAAAAAACATTTTTCGGACTTGGAATAGTCACACTATACATTTTATCTAGATTGTGATGAAAAAATGTGTAGTCCTCATATATACCTTTCCAACGAGTTATTGTTCTCCCTAAACCAAGATCGCATGCAAAAGTTACTCCCTTGGGAAGTTGACATATCAACTACCGCCATTGGGGCCTACAAACCTTTTGACGTTTCATCTTCTGGGGTTAGAGTTTTGGATTTTATTTATGTTAAAAAGTTATTTGGAGCCTCATTTTAAAAATCATCTTCTTGTGAATGAACATAGCCATCACATCTCTTCTCAAAGATAATCTTCCACCATTCTAGCAAGTTCCTTCACTTTGTATTTTTATAGTTTCTGTACATTTCTGTCATTAATAAAACTTGTGCATTACTGTATTTTTGTGTATCTTGCAATATATTTGTGCATTTTCTTATTATATTTTCTCTTTCATTTCATTCTCAGAATAATCTGTAGCATTGGTATCAGAGAAGTCTGCTCCTTGTCATCTCTTAGTGCATGTCCTTGACGAGGTCAGGGTATATAGAGTTGGGTCTCGAGCTAGTTTCTCTTGAGGACAACCAACCCAAGCGACCTCCCATGGCGGAAGAAAAGAGAAACATAGGCGTAGAATATTATGTTAATCTATTGATGGGGGAATCCCTCATGCAACAAAGGGAAGAAATGATGGAAACTTTTTCCCATATCCTTTCACGAATGTCAACAACAGCATACATGTCTTCATCAAGAAACTACTTTGGAAGAGCCACCCCTTTCTAGGTACAAGTTAATTTTGAAATTCATGTGTTTGAATGTCGGATAGATGTGGATGCTTTGGAAAAGTGGTTAAATATACTGTAAGGTTATTTCTCTATCCACAATTTTTTCGACAGGGAAAATATCACCTTTGTGCTCCTTAAGGTTGTCCCCCATGTCAAATATTAGTGGGAAACTTATTGTGAGCAAAATTTCACAGAGGAGTCTGGAATGTTCAAGGCCAAACCCACTTGGGATTTTTTTATGGATGTGATTAAGGAACAATATTACCCTTTTGGGAACTATGATGCCAAGTTCATGAGATGGACCACGCTGCATCAAGAGAGGGGCCAAACAATGTCAGAGTTCACAAATACCTTCCATACCTTGCGCACCAAGCTGGGCATCAAAGTCTCCAAGGGACATTTGGTTCTAAAATAATACAGGTATTTACACATTTATATCCAAATCGAAATGGATTTTTTGGACATCTCATCAATGGGCACTGCTAATCAATAT
>JASDQU010819647.1:23502-35204 GCA_032191745.1 Picea mariana | reverse complement strand
TTGATCATTTAATTGTTTGATATAGTGACATTTGATGCACATGCTTAGGTGGCTCATTTATTGATTGGATTCACTTATCATGATGTTATGACTTGAGATCCTTGGAGAGCGTGTTGATTTGTCTTTGCAGGACCTAGTTGGTGGACAATTTTAGGAGAACAAGCCTAGTTTGGGCTTCCATGGGGCTACAAGCCCATGGGTTGGATGCCAAGGGCCCATGCCAGATGAGAAAGATCAGACTTGGAAGGCCTTGAGATTGACTTGGACGACATATCCTAGTCCCCACATGCCAAACGTTTTGCCTAAGAGAGGAAAAACGTCACTCCTAGAGGCATGACATCACCTAGGGGGTTAGGGCTTGGTGGTGAGGTGCCACTCATTGACACATGGAATTTTGGAGGAGAAGAGTGTCTTCATCATGATGATATTGTATAGATGCTTGACATGTGGCCTTTGGAGGCCTACCCATGCTTCTCCAACACCAACGACTTCTTCAAAGTGGAAAAACGTCCCCTAAAGGGGAGACGACCATGTAAAATTAGGGTTTATTTGTGCAAAAGTGAAGCTTTAATTGAATTATTTAATATTGCTTTGTTAAAGGGGGAAATATTAGGTTTGTTGACCCCTAGTCTTGTGGTTTACCCCTTAATTTGTGGACAAGTTACCTTGGTGACATTTGTATAAATAAGAGATCATAATATCTCATTTTAACATAACTCTCCCTCATTGTGAGAAGTATTGGTCTGAAATTTTCGCTACACTTGGCTCTATTTGTCTCTTGTGCACTTTTTTATGGCTATCTTGATGAATGGTTGATGGAGGAGTGAGGCGCTAGCCTTGGATGAATGCTTTCTAGCTTTTATGGTGGATTATCTTAGCATCTTTCTTGATTTTGGTACGATCTTTTACTCTTATGCTATCATTCTTTTTCAAGTCAAGGATTGTTGTGCTAGGAGCTAGTTGGGAATTATAAGGGCATACACCCTCAACACAGTCTTCATCATTTTATGCTTCATGTTATTGGTTAAACAAGTGTTTTTTAAGAGAAGTATAAGGGCATACACCCTCTTAGCTTAAACTCTAGCTAGAGAAACTTTCCTTGAGAAGTAAAAGGGCTTACACCCCCAATGAGGTATCTTCTTTAGCTCTTTCTTTTATTTGACTCCATTAACCCAATAATAAAGGCACTAGTCATATATTTTTTTGTATTGGAGATATAAAATCATTGCCTTGGGAAACGTGTTTTTTTTTTTTTATCTTTTGAAAGGTCTCTTGCTTGGATTTGGTTTGCCTCATCGAGAGGGGACGCCCTAGTATCTTCCCCTACTAGGGCATCCCCTCTCTCCCACTACTTTTCTTGTTGTTACAAACCCTAACCTACAACCATTAGGGCTGATCTAACCTAGATAAACTAACCATAACTCCTAAACTAACCCTAGATTAACTCCTAAATTTTGCACACTAACTCCACTAATTAAGGCACATCTTTTGGGCTAATTGTTGGCATATTTTGATTGTGTAATTTTCTGATATAAGTGACTAAAATATACAACCATAAGGCTACAATTTTTTGCAGAAATATACATGTTACAACAACTTGCTTTATTCAACTTCAAAGTTCCATTTTTCAGCCTATATTCATTGCTAATCTTGATGCTAATTTGCTTAACTAGTTTAGATCCTTGCATGTTGATTTAGATGCTTTATTTACTGATATAAATTGTCATCCATTTGCTGCAAATTAGGGACATCAAGCTTAACTTGTTGATCCATACTAACATATATCATTGCAAGTTGAATTTTCTTGTGTCTCGGACATGTACAATCATCCAGAGAAGTACTATACCTTTGGGGAAACAATCACTTGACTTACAAGGCATCTCTTCCCACATTTCACTCCACTTAGACTTGACTTCTAGGGGCTTCACTTCCATCTCTATCCATATCCATCTCTTTCCCCCTAGGGTTACCAGGATTGCCTCCCTAGAGTGATCTAGTCACCCTTGAAGTGTGGGACCTACATCGAGGTGACATTAGGTGTAGGATTCCCAAGTTGTACTTGCGCTATAACAAGGCCTATGCTATTCTCTCTTTTCTTCAGTTATGAAAATGCAAATACAAAGAAAGAGACACTCACTATGGAGTTGCCTTTGACACTATGGCTTGGATGACTGCTATAGTATCTTCTTCCTCCTTTGTTATGATCCAAAATCCCACTCCTAGATATTTTGTTCAATTGTGGAACAAGTACAATGCTAAAGAATGAATCATTTCTTCTCCTAACGACCTAGTATTTAACATAACAAGATAGCCATCTAGGGTTAGGGTTTTTGCATGCCTCAACTCTCAATTAATGTTAGGTTTGGGACCTTATAGAATCTTCTTGAATGTCCACACATGGTTAGGCTGACATGTGTGAATAATGGGGGTTGACATCGCATCCACTTGGTACCATGGTGATCAACAATGTAAATTAACTTGCGGGAGGCATAACTTCCACATACGAGCTCTAGTTAAGGTAGTTTTTGCATCGTTGGAAATGTCTCAATGTGTAGAGTAACATTTAGGGGCTAGACAATACGATCAAAAAGTTTTGACCCCCAAAAGTACCATTTGATGCCTCAAAATGGCTCTGGAAGGCTTTAGACCCAAAATTTCCAAACTGGGACTTGCCACTAAAATGGGTCTTGTAAGCCCATTCTTCCAAATTTTCCACCTAGAAAGTACCAAGATATATGACAAATTATATAATGATCTATTTTGGATCACATAACATCCCTCTTTTTTGCGTGTCATGGAACATAATTGTGGTACCCTCTTTAGGAATATGTGGTACACTCTTCGCCAAGATATTAGGAAGGGTTAAAGAGGTTTGACACATTTGACCTTGTAGATAACAACCCAAATTAAATTTGGGTTGTCGTGGATCAATGGTGAGACATTCTAAGTGATTGGACTCGATCGAGGGTTTGCATGTCCAACTAAGCCCATAAGGTTAGGAAATACCTCACACAATTTTCTTGAGGGTTAAAGTGAACCAAAGCAACAACCAAAGATCAAAGACCAAAAGAAAGAAGGAAATAGAGGATGCAACCAAAGTGCCAACAACCCTAAAAAACCATACATCTAGACTAAGGTAAGAGAAGTCAAGGAAAATGGTCCACCGTAAAAAGACAATATATAAAAATATCATGTTATCATTTGAGTCACATATAAACACAACACAAAAGAAGATCATAGTACAACCTCCCTAATAGATAAACATATATGAATGTAAAATACAACCTACACCCTCTTCACACATCTTCTTAATTATACTAATTTCACTTCCTTATTTAATCTTCTTAATTATACTAATTTCACTTCCTTATTTAATCTTCTTAATTATACTAATTTCACTTCCTTATTTAAGAGTATTTTGGATACTCCTACTCCTTACACTTAAAAACTACCACATGTTACTCCCTTCCTAATCTCCATGCCCGTACATCTACGACATTTTCATTATTCTCCCCAAGCATTCTTTTTAACATGTGAAATTAGTACAAGCCTTCGTTTGTAAGTCAATAAAATAGTTGTAACTCTTAAGTGAAACTTGTTAATGTTATAGTAAGCACTCACCTTCAAATTTAAAAAATTCAACCCTCCGATCCAAACGAGGAATGGGATTCGTTATTACGTTTTACAATATATATGTTTACTTTGTAAACTTTGATTTTGAGTTTGGAAAAGCTCACCACATCCTTACGACTACTTAAAATTTAGAAAAACTCACAATTTTTGTCTTATGTTGTTATAAAACTTATATGTTAATTTTGAATTTCACATTCATCTTGTTTTTCATATTGATCGACCTTTATTATAGACTGTATCAGCTTAGATTTATCTTAAACTTGGATTTATCAAGCATCTAGAAGGATCAATTTTTTTAAGGTGTAAATTTTTTTAACATTTCATTTCATGTCAAGTATTAATTCCTTCATATTAAATGATAATAAAAACAAGTGAAATTAGCAACAAAATTGCTTATACTTGCTTTTTAGAGATGTTTCAACATAGTAGTTGTATGTATTTTAGAATTGTAATTTAAAAAAAATAGAGTATGATATGGAGCTTGAGAAATCCAAAACAAAAAAATAGAAATTATATTATTGTGCACAAAAATCTTAAAATGGGAAATAGTAATTATTGTATTGATTATACACTCTTGAACTAGTTTTAAGCACCTTTGTATGCATATTTTGACACAAAGTATAAGTATGATGGACTAATAATTATTAATTTTAAATACAAACCACCTTGCTTTGAGTAATTTGAAAACAACTTTGTATGTATATTTTTACACAAAGTATAAGTATGATGGACTAATAATTATTAATTTTAAACACAAACCACCTTGCTTTGAGTAATTTGAAAGACGTTGTGGCACATTAATGTTAATAATATTGTGTTTTTATGCCAAGCTTTGCTCCAAAAATGTTGATCTAAGTTGATTTTCGTGTTAAATAATTAAAGATAAACTGTAATTTACAACTCGTACCATATTTGACATGATTTCTCACTATATCTAAGAAGGATTCATAGATGTCGATATACACCACTTTAATATATGAAACCGAGCTTTGAGGCTAGCGGTGACTGCTTTCAATTTCTTGTTGTAGCCCAACGCAACTTGGTTCAATTCAATGATACAACCATCCAGTTCGGACTTCCCATGAAGCGTTTTCTGCTTAGGCATGCATCCCACAGGTGCCATACCATACCATAGATACCAAATTTGCGGGCACCTAAAATGTATAGATCCTAAATGATGTGATTAAAGTTTGCAAGTAAGATGGAAACATTTAGTTCAATTGTCATTTAGATTCAAGCATTTATATCTCGTAAACAAAACAAATAAAAATATATTGAACTAAAAACCACAATTTCAAACTCTACAAAATTCATAACCTTAGAGTCATATGCATATTTCAACTTTAAAATAAATATGCATATTTAAGATTTACACCATATCAGTGAACCAAAATATAAATGATGATGTTTTCACTACATTGTCATGAATTTATTTAAACCCCTAGACCCTAGATGTCTTGAATCAAAGTTAAATATGTGCTTTACTACAATAACATATATTTTTTCATAGTTAAAAAAGTTACACAGACATAAGCAATCTCACTACTTCCAAAAGCATCGATTTTTTTAAGATGCATCAAAAGTATTATGGAGAAATGTGAAATATGAAGAATATAAGCTCATTCTCTATACAAAATAAATGCAAATGAATTTAATTGAGAAGTTGAAAATATATTGTTCTCTTGTTTTGGGTTTAGGTTTATTACAAGAATTTTGAAAAAAAGTTGAGAGAGTCCATAAACATTATGACAATTGAGGGAAGAAGGAATGTGAAAAGTAGGTTACACTTTTTTATAATTGACTTTTGTAAATGATATTGTGTTATTGACAATGAAAAAAGATAATATATATTCCAATTGATTAGTAGGTTATACTTTCTTATAATTGATTTATAGAAATGATATTATGTTATTGGCAATGAAAAAAGATAGTATTTATAATAATTTGAGGTTTTAACATACAAACTAGGCCAAAAATCTTCAATTTTTTTTTTTTAGTTAAAATAAATACAATTCATGAAATGAGACTAAAGTGATAGCTAAAACATGAAGTATTAAAGCATGAGGGAATGGAGTACAAATGGATTAAAATAGTAATATCTCTTAAATCAAGAATATATTAAAATAATAATATCTCTTATATCAAGAATGATCATTAAAACCATATAAAAATAGAGGGTAGTCTAAACTTTCTACCTTTTGGCTATTTTCACTGAATTTTTTATTTTTGATTTTGTTTAAAATGGTTGGATTTGAAGATTTGAGTGACTAAGTTTGTACCATATATACATTCATAAATGCAATTTAAACAACATAAAATGGTCATAATGATCATTATGTTCAATCAATAAAAAATTAAAAATTTCAAATTCTATAAAATAAAAATTATTTTTTATTTAAAAAAAATTAAAATTAATAATTTTTTTTTGAAAATTTAAAATTTTTTTATGCAATCACATTCAACTAATTGAAAGTCAATTTTTTTTTTACTTATAAACAATTAGTATATACACGGTCTCAACATATATAAAAATTACACTTCAAAAAAAATGATCTTTTGAATCCTTGCTGCTTGAAATCTAAGCTGGTTTATTATTTTAATTTTTTAAATGGTTTATTATTGTAGAACACCTAAAGACTGTATCAATGCAATTATCCACGCTTCTAAATAGTGAAGTGTACTCAAGTGCGCGACGTTAAGAGAGCGAATTTCATAAAATATCCAAAATATTACTGTTGGATGGTGTCTCAGAAGCAATGCAATCAAGTCAAGTCAGAGCCAAATATCGTTTTCTGTCTTGAGGAAATGAGGTAGATTTGTCCCAAATTTCCATCATGAATAGGGCGAAAGAGCCAAATTTTAGGTTTGGTAAAAGGCTTGGGTATAGTCAAAGCCGATGCCTGGTCCTCCTGTGTATCAGTGGTATAGTTGTACAGTGCATGGAGAAGTTCTGGTTGTGCCAGTTCCTGATAACATAATATATAATGGCTACAATGACAAAGTTACTTACACAGAGCTGCTTTTGCCATTGTTTTCTTATTTTTGGAGGGCAAATTGAGGTGCTTTGACAATATCCAGGTCTCTGAGCTGAGGGCTCGGCTTGTGGGCATGACACAGTACCCATTTCCATTCAATTACCTATTCAGTTGAAGAAACAACCCATTTGGATTGGTCTAATTCCAGGTACTGTTACACATTCTTTATTCTGTGAAATGTCTTCATTTCCAAGAGATCAATTGCTACTAATATCTCTTTTGCTTGACATAGTTGGCTTATGTTTATTTAGTATAAGAGGCACGCCATGCAATGGATAGGTATACAGGCTTGTTTATGGTTTTACTAGGGTAATTGCGTTCTCTTATAGGGGATGCCATCCCGAAACTCCACCTTGGCTCAAATGAAATTGGGTGTCTCACTTTTGCCTTCTGTGGATATTATCAAATATATTTGTGTCTAATATCTACAGTAAAATGGATCAGTTTTCTAACCTTCGCTGGAAGATTTTAATTTTATTTAACTACCTCGTCTGGCTTGTGACAGTTAACTTCTCATCCGATCTAAAATTTTAAAGCCGAGTTTAGGTAAACTCAACACTGTCGGAAAATGAAATAATCTAGATTCAAAATTTACAGTAAAAAACCATATACCTAGGATTACACTGAATGAAACAGAGAGACCTGGGAACTTTGGCACGGGTACTTTCGGTTTGTATGGATAAGATTAATATCTACTTATGTTCAATACAGTGAAAGTATATGACCACAGGTAGTCGGACTGTCAAATTCCAATCTCGCATCCCACTCCTTTTATGGAGGAATTTACTGCATTTCACAGTAAGTCGAAATATGAATTTATGAAAAGCTTATTTTTTCAAGGTTTGCTATAGAGAAGACTCTTTGGCCATGCTTTCAAGTGTTAATGATGTAATGGCTAATTTTTAGCCAGATGCTCTACTATGCCAAATTTAGATGTAGGGAGGTTAAAACTATATGAAATTTGGAGGGGGGAAACCATTTTTGGGTTGACCTGTTTTGGGTTGGAGGATATTATTATGTTCAGCTGTTCACTCTTGGGACACATCTTTTATTATGAATATGTAATCCTACGAATTGGAAAGTTTTAAATATGAAATTTCTCGTCTTCTTGTGCACGTGATCTATGAAAAACCAACATTGTATCAAGTATGTTTCCAAGAACCTTAGATTGAGGGGGGTTGCAGACCCAGCAGTGAGAGCACCCAACCTTGAAAATGAAGATCGTAACCGAGTGAAAAGTCGCTTGTTTTAGGGGACGGCTACAGGTTCAGAGAGAAAATAACTTGAAGTGAAGAAAATAGCTGAGAGAGACTCTGGTTTGGGGTGAGCAAGTGATGCTGAATAGTGTCCTAAAAATATGTCAGACTAAAGTCAAGAATGGATGCAATAGCAGTCATTTAGATCTGTAGGAAACAAAGTGAAGAGGTCTTTGCCAGAAAATAGAGGAAAAAAGGAGGATAAAATCTTGGTTTAGGGAGTTTGCCAACTGCTAACAAAAGAGAGATGCCATCTATTTCCAAGTCGCCAAAGTTAGACACTGTTCATGTGGGTCACCTCCAACACAATGTTTGGGAGAAAAACAATCTGTCCTGTCAGTATAGGAGAGGTGTTATTGCAAAAATTACACTTCCAATAGGAGCTCCCTATCTCATTGCTGTAAGAAGATATCGTCATCTGCAAATGTTTGTTCAAACTTCAAATGCTACTACTCAAATTTGAAGGTTGACACTGCCGTGGATTCACAAAGGAATATTTTTTTCTAAAGTCTATAATGTTGATTAAAAAAGGCATATTTCCTACCTTTCGTTTCAAATCTTTTAAGTATTTTTTATACATTCATGGTATATGACATGGAGATACTRCTGTCCATCTGCCACATGTCCACTGCTAAAAAAYCACGAAGTATGCCCAAATTTGTCTTTTCAAAGAAGTTGTGTAACTACCTTACAATTCTTCAATCATCTCTGTGTTGTTCCCTTTAATTATTAGATCATCTACATACAACACTAGAATCACAATATTATTATCTTTGATTTTGATGTATATACTTAGATCTGACAGACTTCTCTTGAACCCATTTGCAATTTTTCCCTGAACTGCTCATCTATCTTCACATATACCATGATCTAGGTGCCTGTTTGAGTTTGTACAATGCATTTTCCAGCCTACTTTTTGGGTACAGATTTGTTTGTATTTAGTATTGGAGCATTAAGCTTGGACGTCTAGGGGCTCTGAGTTTCTGTTCTAGGACTATTTATGAAGATCATTTGTAGTACTTAGACTAGATTCTTCTAGGACTAGTCTCCCCTAGTTGCTTGTAGATTTCAAGTACCCTAGTTGATCTCATAGCGCAATCCTTCTTGGTGCATGTGGCTTCAATACATAAAACAAGTGAGTAAACATCTTCAAGCTTGATTAAGTTGACCCCATAGCCCAGGTAGGTAGGCACTGGTCTTTCCCTTGCATTTTTCAGCCAAACATTTAAAAGATTTTCCTTTCAAATTTTGTTTTGTTCGCAATCTAGGGTTTATATTTATTTTTATCCTCAGGTCTAGAGTGTTAGTTCAAGTTTTAAGACTAATTTTATTACATCTAGCATAGACTTGGATGATTATTGCAAATCGTTTGGTTTACAATTTGGATCCATTAACGTTTTGCAAATTTTTACTAGTTTTTGCCTCTAACAAGCAGTGACTAGTTGAAGTAGTTGGATCTTTGGATTAAAGGGTTAATTATTGATGGATCTAAGTAAAGGAATGATTAAATAGACTAAACAACACTCAAAACCAGCTAACAATTTGGTCTTTAGTCTATGTCATTTTCTTAAATGCTGAAAATTATTATTCGATGAGGGTTCGACACTTTAAGCACACATTTACTTGAACATTTTGCTTAATCCATGCTTAGATCACTCATATTCACTTAAATGATGCTTAATGATTTTGAGGCTTAAAGGTTTTTGTTGAATCGCATTTTTTGAATATACCTCATTGAATGAGGACTTGATGACACTTACTGCTTATTCCAACGTTTCATAGGATTTATGATCTAGCTCACTACACATGTTAAGTATTTAATTAATTTAGTTTGCATTGAGATCTTCATTACATAATACAAACGACTATCTTTTCACCTTTCACCCTATAAATACTTCATGATAGCTTTCTGTTTTCAATATTTTCAAAACTRCTTTCCCCTGATGATGGGTRGAGTGTCCACTTGAAATGTTGGGAAYRTTTCAGAATTCTAAAACAGGTTATACTCCAAAGGATTCTTTACCAATATGAACTGTGAAAATCTGCATTCTCATTCATTATCCAAGTTATTGGAGCCATTGTACATTATGAAGCATTAACTGTTCTTTCTATAACTAATACTTTGATCAGGTGCAATAGGAATGGTGGTATAAGACAGATCAAATTGGATATTGCCCCCAATCAGCACACCCCAACGTCTAAACAGAAGCATGCCCCAAGGCTTGGGGACATCAACCACTACCACATCCATGGAAAAGACTTTTTTTGGATAAGCAACTAACCTAACATCAAGATCCGCAACTAAGCCAATACCCTCACCTTGTCTAGATTCCATGCAACAAGTTTCCTATATGGCCTAGAAGCATGTAACCCCAAAGCTTACATCATTTCAATTGATATAACATAACTAGATGCTCTAGAATCAAACATGCAAATATGAAGTAGGAGACCATTAACCAACAAAAAAAAAAGGGAGCATCATTGCTTGTACTAGGATCTTCTCCAGGGTAAATCTCAGGGCTATCATCATCCATGTCAATAGTATCATTCAACTCAAACAATTTTATTAATTTTCTTGTGTTTTCGGGATTCAGATCAGTTCAGTCAAAGGCATAAGAACCTTTACTTTGTTTAATTCTTGTGATAAATTAAACTGATGTAGAAGGCAAAGTAAGTTGTTTTTGTACTTCATCATGTTACAGATTTGAACCCTTATCATTAATAACTGTTTGAGGTTGATTTGCAAGAGTTGATTTAGGTTGTTTGCTGCATTTAATTGGTTTTTTTGTTGAGTTATCTAGAGCAACAATTGCTGATTTAGCTTTCCTACTATAAATTTTCATAGCTTCTGCAACCATCTTATCATGTACTACTTTTCTTTCTTACTTAAAAGGTATAATTGAATGCTAATTTAAAACTGAAGTTTGAATCAGACCTTTTAACTTCTTCATGCAACCCTGAGAGAGAGGTAGTACCTTCTTGCTTGGTGAATAAGTGTGTATGATATGATCATCCTCTCCATCTGAAAGTTTGGTGCCTTGATCATCTTCACCAGGGTATTTGGTTTCCTGTGCAACTTGATAAACAAAATCAACAAAAACCACACAACTCTCCTCACTATGAGGAGCTCAGCAAGCCCTACTACACCAAGGATCTGAACAAACAACATTAACCAAGTTGTATGTGGAACTGGAGAAGATTGTTCCTCAACCTTCTTACCTTTTTCCTGTGCATAGGCCTTCTCTGAAATTGCAGTTAGTGAGAAAGATGAAGAAGATTAATTCCTATCAAGTCTAGTGAGTTTGTTATGGAAAGTACCTAAAACATCAATATTTCTCAAATTGCTCAACAAGTTTTACTGCACTATTTGAACTTGATTCTGCCTCATTAACTTCCGCTGGTGGTTGTGTCTTTTTATCAGTTTTAACTTCTTTTCATCTCGAGAACTCTGGTGAAGTAGATTTACCTGTGGTTAAGAAGTTGAAGTGGATCTACCTTTGTGAATCTCTTGTTGAACTCATTAGCAGTCTCATTTTCTTTCCTCTTTATGTTATGAAACTCGACAATTAGAAAACTGTCCTTTTCTCCCCATGTAAACTTGAAAGCATCTTCAAGTAGAGCCATAGTAGCTATACCTGAGGTGGTTAAAGATTTAAACCATTTCCGTGCATCCCTCTACAAGCTGTGGAGAAACAATTTCATTTTAACATCATCATGTTCAACACCAATATCATCATGGTAAGTTGTAAATTTATCGAAGTGTGACTCTGTTGTGATT
>JASDQU010819647.1:7446-17592 GCA_032191745.1 Picea mariana | reverse complement strand
TTTCATAGCTTCTGCAACCATCTTATCATGTACTACTTTTCTTTCTTACTTAAAAGGTATAATTGAATGCTAATTTAAAACTGAAGTTTGAATCAGACCTTTTAACTTCTTCATGCAACCCTGAGAGAGAGGTAGTACCTTCTTGCTTGGTGAATAAGTGTGTATGATATGATCATCCTCTCCATCTGAAAGTTTGGTGCCTTGATCATCTTCACCAGGGTATTTGGTTTCCTGTGCAACTTGATAAACAAAATCAACAAAAACCACACAACTCTCCTCACTATGAGGAGCTCAGCAAGCCCTACTACACCAAGGATCTGAACAAACAACATTAACCAAGTTGTATGTGGAACTGGAGAAGATTGTTCCTCAACCTTCTTACCTTTTTCCTGTGCATAGGCCTTCTCTGAAATTGCAGTTAGTGAGAAAGATGAAGAAGATTAATTCCTATCAAGTCTAGTGAGTTTGTTATGGAAAGTACCTAAAACATCAATATTTCTCAAATTGCTCAACAAGTTTTACTGCACTATTTGAACTTGATTCTGCCTCATTAACTTCCGCTGGTGGTTGTGTCTTTTTATCAGTTTTAACTTCTTTTCATCTCGAGAACTCTGGTGAAGTAGATTTACCTGTGGTTAAGAAGTTGAAGTGGATCTACCTTTGTGAATCTCTTGTTGAACTCATTAGCAGTCTCATTTTCTTTCCTCTTTATGTTATGAAACTCGACAATTAGAAAACTGTCCTTTTCTCCCCATGTAAACTTGAAAGCATCTTCAAGTAGAGCCATAGTAGCTATACCTGAGGTGGTTAAAGATTTAAACCATTTCCGTGCATCCCTCTACAAGCTGTGGAGAAACAATTTCATTTTAACATCATCATGTTCAACACCAATATCATCATGGTAAGTTGTAAATTTATCGAAGTGTGACTCTGTTGTGATTGCATTGTTTCCTTCAAAGGTAGGTAAGTACTTACAAATCACGATACTTGCCTGGAAGATCATGTGGCTGTCCTTGAATCGCAGTAAAGTTAAGAGGTCCATGTGCCATTGAAATAACCAAAGGAATAAAAACAACTAAAGGAGGAGTTTCTTGAGAACTAACCTTAGGAGGAGTTGTAGAAATTTAATGACAAAATCAGCAAGTAAATAATTCTGTCATACACTTAGCAACTTAGAGATAACTGTCTTGTATGAACTCTGATATGTCTAAACCCACATCCAGAAATTACTATAAGCAGAAATACACATTGCTAAGCAATTTTTGCAGCGGAATAAACACAATGAACAACAACCATTCAACTCAGAAATTTAGGCAATGCCAGGGAAAACCCCAATGCGGGGAAACCCAATGAGAGAGAGAGAGATATATTATTCAGTTTCAGGAAAGTACATATTAGCAGCAACAATACGATTTCCAGCCAAGAGAAAAATACCTTACAGCACCCAAGACTGTCCCAAAAATTTCTGCCTCGAGAAATGTGCCAAGTCTGTATTGCTATGCGGCCTGCCCAGAAATATGCACCTTGAAAAGTGTGCCCACAGTCTGTTGTACGGACTGTCCTGTATGGCCCAACAACAGCAAGAAAAATCCTCTAAACAGCCTCGAAAACCGTGCCTAGCTTGCCTCGATTTTCGTTCCCTCTTCCCCTTGCTGTACAGACTGTACAGATCCGTATAGTACGGCCTCCAACAACAGAAAATTAACTCAGCATTCACACAGAAATATTCCCTTGGGATTTGTGCCCAATATCTCTTGGGAAATGCGCCTTCTTTGCTGCCCTAACTTCCCTCTCTCAAGCTTACTCGAACTCGAAAATCTCTCTCAATCTCCTTTTCTTGTGTCTTGCACACTATCCAATGCATTCTCTTATAATCTGAAAGTGACCTTTCACCTTCTCCAACCCTAGATCTAATGGCCAAGATCTAATCTTGCCTTTACAAGATCAAGGGTCATGATTCATTCCCTCCAAAATAAATCACTTTAAAATATTAAAGTACATTTTCACTTTATAACATAAGTGCA
Source organism: Picea mariana (assembly GCA_032191745.1). NCBI lineage: Eukaryota > Viridiplantae > Streptophyta > Pinopsida > Pinales > Pinaceae > Picea > Picea mariana. The sequence continues at coordinate 15,568 of JASDQU010819647.1, read as the reverse complement.
CTTTATGAGATAAAATCACTTTAATATTAGAAGGTACACTTTATTAAAAAGTCACTTTAATAAAAGAACCACTTTATCACAACTTTATAAAAACCCATTACAAAGTCAATTGTCTAGTAGTGTAAGTACAAGGTAACTTCTGCATACAAGACACACATGCGGAGTACCTCCCGAGCTAAAAAGCTAACAGGAGTGCCCTTCAAAGGAGTAACTTGAGAACTAGGAGGAGAAACAAGAGAGTTAGGAGGAACTAAACTGAAGATATAGAAATGAAATATTTCTTCTTGGAACCTTTGCTTCATGCTTGCTTAAGAATCTTCTCGGGATTATCCAAAGCTGGAGTAGGCACTTGACTTGGGTCCAAGTGTGAAGACTTCCGTGAACTATCCAGATTGAACAAATCTACAAAGTGGACTTGCCAGGTGAGAAATAAAATAATGCAAAAATAAACTGCACACCTCATACTGTGTAGCTGTACTACTAATGGGGAAGCTCTTGCTTGTGCTCCCCAACAATGGCACCAAAATGTTATCCCCTGGAAATAGCCTTGCTGTAAGAACTCAAAGATGTTTGGATACCTCTAGGAAAAGAGCAAAGGTCCCTAGTTCAATCCTTCTTGCTTTGGGTTGGTGCTTTGCCAACCTCAGGGGGAATCCCTAGGTGATTTAAGCTTTCAATTATGTACCTTTGGGGATATGTATGTCCTCAAATCTGCAATAAAAGGTTTTTCTGCAGTATGTAACTTAGAAATCTGTGACTAAAACATTAGAACAATTAACTTTAATAACAAATTTATGAATGTAGATGATAAAATAAGTTGCAAAGTTGATCCGAATTTAGTAGCGGAATGAACTGATTAACAAAATGAATTACAATAAACACAGAGATATGAAGAACAACACAAATATCCAGTGAACAATATCTTCTATTGAATAAATGAAATAGACCGAAACTGTAAAACTACAGAACTTCGAATGGTGGTAGCGATCTCTGAGAAGAGATGTGGCTGCTACGCACATCTGACCAGAATGATTACAATGAGGCTCCAGAGGCCTTTTTGATATTACTCATGAATGCCAAAACCCTAGACATCCAACAACCTAACCCTAGGAGGTGAAACGCCAAAAGTCATGTGGGCCCCTATGGGTAAGTTGGTACCTCAACTTCCCGGGGTCGTAACTTTTGCATATGACCTCCGTTTAGGCGCGTGATAGCTCGTTGGAAAGGTCTTTCAGAGAACTACACATTTCGCCGTCAAACTCTAACTCCGTCTACAGTTTGACTGTGGCGAGCCAAAAAAACACTGTTTAGGGCTCCAAAACGGCCCTAGAAGTACCACAAGATGTGCTGACATGAAAACATACAAAATAAGCCAGTTGGATTAGGTGAGAGGCCACCAGTATCCACCTGGAAGATGTGTAAGGCTTCAGAAAGCCCCAAAAGTGTAGAACCCACAATTACAAAGAAGTACAGAAGAACATGCTGAACCAAAAACGGACAAGAGGAGCCAGTTGGAATAGGTGGGTGGCCACCAATATCCCCCTGGATCAAAAGTGTTGAAATTTAAATATAATTCAGATCAATAATATTTCTTAAAAATACTTCTTGCTGATTTATAATTTCTTAACAGTGAATACGCAGAGATACACGAACAAAAATAGAATAGAAGCATGCACGATAACACAAGGATTTTATCCTGGAAAAACCCTCTCAAGCTTGAGGGAAAAAACCAACAAATGATCTTTGTTATTAGCAAATGAATGAGCTAGGAGCAGATACAAATTTACCATAGCCACACAGGCTTACAACCATGAGAGTTTGTTGTCCAGATCTAGCTTTAAAGCTAGCTCAAATTCTGGTAGAAGTTAGCAGCCCGAAACCTGAAAGCAAACTGTTCTTGCTGCAAAGATCCCACGAGCAACAAAGCTTCCTTCTTCGCTGTATCTTCAACGAGTATTCAATGTCTCTTTGTCAAGTGCCGAGGAGTCTTATTAATAATAATTATTTCTCCATAACTCGCTATGGAACTCGTCTTCATCACTTGATTTAACTAAGATAACTCATCTTAGTAACTCAACTTACCAACTCGACTTTACATGCAGACTTGACAACTCGTCTTTGTAACTTAACTTACCAACTCGACTTTACATGCAGACTTGACAACTCGTCTTTGTAACTTAACTTACCAACTCGACTTTACATGCAGACTTTGTTAACTCGTCAACTCGACTTTTTTAACTCAACTTTACATGCAGACTTTGTTAACTCAACTTACCAACTCAACTTTACATGCAGACTACTTGATAACTTGACTTTGCTTTGCAACTGAGTTTGCATGACTCGACTTTGACAACTCGAACTTGACAACTCGTCTTTGCATGACTCGACTTTTGCAACTTGACTTGACAACTCAACTCTTTGACAACTCGTCTTTGCATGACTCGACTTTTGCAACTCATCTTTGAAACTCGACTTTTCTACAGGCTCGGGTCTTCTTCTTTCTTCCAGCAATCACAAGTTTTTCATGGCAGCCATGGTCTCACGTGCCATCATACTAGCTCATCACATATACATCATTTGCATCGCACGTATAAGAAAGATCATTTCTCTCAGGATGTGACCATTTGGTTCTCCACTCATGGTCAATTTCTTGGCCTAAGAAAACCTCACACACCACTTTTGCCTACACAAGGCAATACCTCAACACATGAGGTCATTCAGTCTTGTCACAAATAAGACTGATCAACAATATACTCTTGTCTTGGCTTTTGCTTATACAAAGCTCAAAAGACTTTTTGCCTTGTCTCAAATAAGGCTCTTCTCCAAGTCTCAAGTCAGTGTACACAAGGCAGTCTCGGAGAATGACTCACTCTGCTGCAAACTTTAACACAAAGATCATAAATTCGCTATAACACCCCCCTATTTCTGCAATTAAAGTTGTAGAACAGCAAGCTAAACTTGTTTAAAATGCAAGGAAAACACAAAAAAATCGAATTTGTGATTATATATGATAAGGCAAGTGAAAAAACATTTAAAAAAAAAACACTATAGTTTCCCCTTGTTTTCTGCAATAAAAGTTGTAGAACAGCAAGCTAACTTGACACAAAAAGCAAGAAAACACTTAAAATCAACCTTTTATGGTTGAAGTCAAGTATCCCCCTTACTAATCAATTAGCTTACAAATCAGCAAAGATTTTCAACGATTTGCCTATGATTTTGTTTATAAATTGAAGTATTTTTACATGACGAGTGCCTTGTGTTAAATTATGAGCTTGATTTAATATGTGGAGTATTTCTTTAATTTCTTCAACACTTTGATTCCAGATTAATACATTTGAATAGCAATAACCATGTAGATGCACAAGTATGCACATCAACAACACATATACCCTGGAGAAATCCTATACAGAGAGAGAAACCCCAGCAAACAATCTTCCTTGATTGCAAATAATATGTAAGATCATATACAATAAGCCACCATGAAAATACCTGACTGTATGACCAGCAAACAATGGATAAGCTTCGCTGTCTTTTACTGCTGTTATAAACCAGCACTAATACAAACATTTGCTGTCCCTTTTACTGCTGTTATAAAACAACATTAATACAAAACTTTGCTGTCCCTTTTACTGCTGTTATAAAACAAAATTAATACAAAACTTTGCTGTCCCTTTACTGCTGTTATAAACCTGACTGTGTGACCAACAAACAACAAAACAATTCGCTGTCCTTTACTCACTCTGTAGACAGCAGTGCTAGACTCATAGGCTGCTCTCTCTCGTTCACCTGCAAACAAACTCCTTCCCTTCACTCATGTGCTGCATTACAAGTTAATAAGGAAGAAGTGTTGAACTCTGTATATAAAGGCGCAAGAGAGTGAACTCGAATTAGGGAGAGAGTGCATGTGTTTACAACTCGCCTTTAAACACAACTCAACTCGAGTTGTAACTTGACTTGTGACTAGACTTTGCATGATAACTCGCCCTTGAGACTTGGCTTTGCATGGCATGACAACTCGACATGCCAACATGCAACTCGACATGCAACATGCAACTCGACATACAACATGTAACATGCAACTTGACATGCATGCAACTCGACATTTACAAATTGAGTTAGGCATCTCGAATTAGACATTCAACTCTACTTTCTTTTCATGGTGGATAAGGTTACACGTGCCAACGCACTAGATCAATACACTTACATTATTTGCATAAGGAAGATTGATTGTTTCTAGCTTATAGGAATTGTACATTCAACCTAACTTTTGCTAGATGCCTTGAATTTTGCTCATGGCTCACAAGGCTTGAATAGGCTCACAGAGGTTGTACGTTCCCCCTGACTTTTGCACTAGTCTGTCTATGCTCATAGAGGTTGTACGTTCCCCCTGACTTTTGCACTAGATTGTCTATGCTCATAGAGGTTGTACATTCCCCTTGACTTTTGCGTTAGACTTACATCTTGACTTTTATCTTAGACTTACAAGGCTTCTTCCTTTGCCTTGGATAGACTCACAAGATCATATAGCATCTCGTTCGTCCTGTCTTTTGGTTTGACTCACAGAGGTTGTACGTTCCCCCTGGCTTTTGTCAATACCTCACAACACTGGTTGATTCTCCAAATCTCTCTGGTTAGCCTCAGGGTGGCCCACATGGCCTCTCATTGGAGAATGACTGTCGATGTTGCCAAATTTAACACTCCCTCTCAGTGAGGGAATTATTCTCAACCACACCAATCTTGCCTCGCAACTGCACAAACTGTCTCAATGGCAATGGCTTGGTCAGGATATCAGCTACCTGCTTGCTCGTGGCTATGTACTGTAGCTTTACAGTTTTTCTCTAGACCATGTCTTTGATGTAATGGTATTTCATGTCAATGTGCTTTGACCTGTCGTGAAATACTGGGTTCTCTGTCAACTTTATATAACTTTGATTATCACAGTGAACCACTGTCCGCTCTAGCTTATCACTAAACAATCCAGAAACCAATTTTCTGAGCCATATTGCTTCCTTGCTAACATCACTTGCTGTAATGTACTCAACCTATGTTGTACTCTATGCAATGGGTCCCTGTTTCCTGCTTGATCATGAGATCATAGCGGATCCTAAACTGAAGCAGTATCTGAAAGTGCTTTTCCAGTCCACTGGGCTTCCTGCCCAGTCAACAGCTGCATACCCATGCAGAAACAAACCACCACTAGATGTATATCTCAGAACATAGGTAATGGTGCCTCTGAGATATCTCAAGATGTGTTTTGCTGCCACCTAGTGTCTCTGTCTTTGTTTAGCCATGAACCGATTCATTGCAATCACTGCATAACATATATTTGGCCTGGTATGGATCATATACATCAATGATCTAATCATATGCCTATACATGGTGGGATCCACCAAATCTGAACCTGTATCAGAATTATGCAACTTCCTCAAGTTGGTAATCATCAGAGTAGACATGGATTTACAATCCATCATACCAAACCTCTTTAACACATCCACTGTGGATTTACCTTGTGTTGGAAATATCTCTCCCTGTCTTTGCCACACCTCCAATCCTAGGAAGTAATGCATGAAGCCTAAGTCTTTCATCTCAAATTCTAAGATTAGCTCCCTCTTACACCAGGTTATTAGCCCTTCATCTCCTATCAAAAAAAGATCATCAACATACAAGATTAATATAACAGGTTGGTTCCCTGTTACCTTGAAGTATAGATTCGCATCAACATCACTTTTGTAATGTCCCTTTCCAAATAGGAGCTCTAGAGAGGAGGCTTAGTAGTCTAAACAACCCTGTTAGACTATAGCCAGGGCCGTACAGGGGTAAACATGGTTACTAGAGGTCACGTTAGCCGAGAGTGTTATAATTTGAAAGTGACATTGAAATAAAAGTGATTAAAAGTGCTTTTAAGCCAAAGTGAGCTAAAAATAGAGCATGTGAGCTAAAAATAGATCAACAACGAATTAGGGTTTCGAACAACTATAAGAAAAGGTTAAGCGACCTAATTCATCATTATGAAGAATTTGACTTGACAATTGAGGAGAGAGCTGCATCTCAGGAGAGAGNCTAGTCACCGGGAAGATCATCCAGATCTTCCATCGTACTTCAGTGACAGTTATCTAGTTTGCAGCAGTGAGGGCGCACTTGTCTAGGTAGAGGGCGTAGTTACTGAGCATCAGATTGATTCAACTTGGCCCAGTCAAGGAGAATCCAATGATTTCCCTTCGACCCAGTTGAGAGGAGGGCAAGACACTTCTATTGCCTGATTTCTTGTCAAATTCTGACGGAGAAATCATCTTGGACGCATTTCTCAGCCATTGAGGGTGCGACAGTTGGAGAGGACACATTTGGGATTCCCGAGAGATCATCAGATCAGATCTAGGGAAATCCTTCCGACCCATTTCAGAGGAGCCTAGGGCGCTCAGTTTGAGACCCTTATCAGTCGATTCCGACGGAGGAATTACTAGGGCGCAGTTTCTAGCAGCAGTGGGGGCCCATTTCCCCAGGGGGATCCATCCGGGGTCCAGACACATCAACAGAGGGTCGATTGTCAAGCTGTCAGTCACCAGGATTGAGTGAGACGGCAAGGCGCATTGTTTGGGACAATTTCCAGCCAGATTTGGGGTGTGTAGCCACCAGGACGCACATTCCAGTTCCGCAGTAGTTGCCATGTGAGTTGTCATAGCGCACAACAGATCATCCAGCTCACATCCTATCTAGCAACAATCTTCTATCATCCGGGTATCATCTTTGTAGTTTACTTCTTTATTGTATTCTAACTAATATCCACTTAGATTTGATCTAGCCGAGTGATTCTCTATTTTCAGCCCCATACGACATTGCAATCAGTAGAAAACTCATAATATATGATTTACAGTCTTTTGTGTCATTCTCTATCTGTATGCTTATTCATATGCTATAAACAACTTATTTATCTACACACACATGCGAAAAACACCAAGCATGTTAAAACCCACAGCTTAAATGCATCTAAAAATCCCCAGTGTATCAGATCAGACAGTAGACTCAATAACCTAGCAGTTTTTCCTAGACTAGCCGGATTAGGGATATTACAACTTTTCTAAAAGCCCAGGCTTTTAAGAAATCCATCAATCCTCTCATACCAAACTTTGGGAGCCTGCTTAAGACCATGTAAGGCCTTCCTTAGCTTGCATAGATGAGTGTCTTTGTTATGCAGTACAAAACCATCTGGTTGTTCCACAAAGACCTCCTATTCAATCTTTCCATTCAAAAATGTTGTTTTGACATCCATCTGATGTAATTTCCAATCAAGAACTGAAGCTAATGCAATAATAACTCGAATGGAGGTATACCTGGCTACAGGGGCAAAAGTCTCGTCGTAGTCAATTCCTTCTTTCTGAGAGAAGCCTTTGGCTACAAATCTTGCTTTGAACTTTTTCACACTCCTATCGGCTGCATGTTTGATCTTATAGATCAATTTGGAAGAGACCATTGATTTGTCCTTTGGCCTCAACAAAATGTTCCAGACATTGTTCTTTAGAATAGACATGTATTCCTCAAGCATGGCGTCCTTCCACACTTGTAATTTATCTGCTTCTTCAAATGAAGAGGGCTCGACATCGCTAATGTTGCTCATCGGTACTGTTGCCGCCTTATACACACCTGGGAGACGTGGAAGAAATCTTCAATCCACTCGGTGTGTCCTTGGGGGCAAGTGAGAGTTAAGGTGCTGTCACCTAATCCTCAACTCCTCCGTCTAGGCCAACTCCTAGCGAAGCCAAGGGGGGTAGTCCCTAACAAATATACTAAGGCTTTTAAGCTAAGTACGAAAATTGAAATCTAGGAGTTTATTGATTCTTCAAACCATTAACCATAAACTGAGTAAAACATGAAACAAAAATTCACCACGATATATATATATATATAATCAAATGAACATTAACTTGCATCAAAAGGATACTGAGAAACAACTGTTAGGTGCAAGTTTCATTTACATTAAATATATAACCAATTATGAAATGAAGCCTGTGGCTTTGCTGAGTGTGAAAATTGAGACCAGTGCCTTAATGAGAATCGTGGGCAATGTAGTTCGAGTGTTTTATTAGGATAAATTAATGTTCAATTAGTGAAATGGTTTGGGCCTCCT